>JAOVVF010000048.1:13979641-13993388 GCA_028565595.1 Duopalatinus emarginatus
TTAGCATAACATGTGTTCACCATTTTAATTGTAACATTTCACTTTAAAGCCTTATTCATTTACATAGATTAAAAAAAGATTAACTATATGAAATTCTGAGATTAATCGCGATTAAAAATTTGTAATCGTTTGACAGCCCTAATTTAAATAGCCCTAATAAATCTTAAACAGGACTGGTAAAGGTGTAGCTAAAAATGCTATCTGGTTCTGTCACTGTACTTTTACATTTAAGTGCGAAAGGAAAGCAGTTTGCTGTTTTAGACAGCAGTGTGGATCTCCTCCACCTCACACACTGATTAGTTACAATAACAGAAAAGTTTTGGACATTTGTAAACTTCTGGCTCTTTAAATTCTCTCGTACGAATTTACGGCTCACCTAAAAAATAAAAAATGACCACATTGACAGACAATTATAGATATTTTTTGCCATATGGTGTGCTGCGGGAAAAAGACTCTTTCAACACCTCGTTTTTCAACAAAACGACTGCAGTAAAGTGTGTATTTTGCGACAATGAAAGACAGAGCGTAATATTAAACGATAGAGTTTTTTTTGCATGCCACAGTATGTAAAAGTCTGCTGACTGGTTCGAAACTAACTGTGTGACCTCAACATTCCGAGGTGTTCATTTGTCTGTTTTTTTCAGAATAAAGTGCTGAAATTTATTCATAATGACTTGTATAGAAAAATTATAAATCTGTATATGAATTTGATTCTGCATTAATATCAAATTCTGCATTTGATATTAGCATATTTTCCACATAATAATGAGCCAGTACAACTTACATCTAGCAGAGCCATCTCAGGATGGTCCTCTCCACACACTAACAGCATGAGATAACGGGCACGGTACAGCAGTTTCAGTGCAGTGGACAGCTGGCCATTGGCAAAGCAGTACAGAGCCAAGTGCATCTGTAACAAACACAAACATAAAGGTCACTCCAGTCTTAATGCATCAATAAACCAAGAATGACTATCAGATGTGTGAGTAATTTTTATCCAGACACTTACATATTCCTGAATGGTGTTGGGATGCTCAATACCCAGCACTCTCTCACTCATCAGAACAGCTTTCTGCTGGTTACTGAGGGCCTGTAATGCAAGACATTGATTGTGAGGAGACATTCAAAAGCGATGTGTGGAACAAAGTGAGAACCTGAGAACTATGGGTGTGTATGGACCTCAGGGTGGTCTCCCATGATGTAATTGAGGCGAGCTAGGAGGCGCAAACATGCACAAATCTCCACATGCATGGCTCCATACACATTGTTGAAGAGGTTCAAGGCCTCGTTGATTAGCTCACATCCTTCCTTCAGGAACCCTAAAGACAAAGGGGACAACCACTGAAGTTAGTGACATACCATACAAACAAGATGCTCAGCGTCAGTCTGAATTGGACAGTCTTACACATATGCCATAACTGGTTTAGGGATATCCAAATGTGTTACTTCCATCCAAACTTCTGCAAAGCTACTATAGTTAAAAACTATAAAACTATCCATCTATCTATCTTCACTTTGCTCCGTGATACAATCCGCTGCTTTGAGACAATGTTCATTGTTAAAGGTGCTATACAAATAAAATTGAATTGAAAGGCAATCACACCAGACATGTGTGTTACAGGGAGGTGGGACTCATTTCTGCAACTCTAGGTGAACGAGACGTTGACAGATCGTGTTTTTTTTTTTTTTTTTGAAGGGGATCAAATTATTGGTCGGGACAATTCAATAATTATTGGTGGGGTCATGTCACTTCCATCCATTGCTTTTTACAAATAAAACTGAATTTAACAAGTAATGTGAATATGAAAGAATCAGGCTGCAGTAATCAATAGCCGTGGTTTGGGATAAGGGAACTGCTCTCATGACCAGAAGGTCGCCGAGTCAACTCCCTGTACCAACAGGGAGGCTGGGGCTGCCCCACACTTCTGACAAGTGTCCACTGCCCCTAAACATGTGTTCACTAGTGTGTGCGTTTCACTGCACTGTGAGGTCAAATTCCTCTGTGCGTAAGCAGAGTAGGTTAACCACTTCACTTTCACTTTATCTTTCTCACAAAACCTGTCTAGGACCTGTCTTGATTTCTCTTGAATTATTAATAAATGACAGCTTATTTGTCACATTTACCTTGCTGGACTTTGGCTTGCCCACTTTGGAAGAAATGGAAGGCATCAGAGGCTTTAGGGTTGACATGCTTTACCACCGGGAAGATGTTCAGGATGTCTTCCTCTGTGAAAGCGGGCTTGTGGCGGCTGTCGAAGTTGTACTCCTTGATTAGGATCTGCAGAGAGAGCACGAAGCAGCGCTCGTTACAGAACCCAGTGTCTGCCCACCAGGCGTTCAAATAAAAATCAGCACATCTATAAAAACTTTACCTGGATGCCAGTTTTGACCGAGATTTCCCTCAGGAGGGTGATTTTTTGCAGGCCATATTTCTCCACCGCCTGGTCTACACTCTCACTGCCAGAAGAAACAGAGACACAGTTGGATTCGATGACCTACAACTGTGACTACAGCATGCTTTGATGAAACACTTTAAACTCTTTTGTTAGAGCAAATAGTCACACTAATAAATAATACAGAAATCGGAAAGATGCAATCTTGAAACCGCGTCTTAGTCCTTATTAGAATTACTCCTATACGTCTACAGTTCAGAAAGTCACACGTAGGGCCTCACCACTGCAACGCGAAGTGGTAATAAGCACGGGCTTCTGTTCCGATGTTCTTCCACAATTCGCTGGGGGTCAGGCTGGCCCAGGCTGTGTTATCACCTCCTCCAGGCACCCTGTTCCGTCTCTTCTTGTTCTTCTTGCGTGAGACCAGCTCATCTGCAGGCAGGTGGGCCACAGCATCTGGGAAAGAGCTCAGGAAGCAGTTCAGGAAGTGGCTCACTGCAGCAGACAGGGCTGAAAGCTCGACACCCTACAATTAGCACACACACACAAATAGAAACATTTACATAAAAAAAAAAAACGACATGGTTTAAAAAAAGTCATAGTTGATGAAAACTGAGATCTCACCTGGAGGTAAGTCTTAAAGATATGCTTGGTGCATCTTGTGATCAGCTCAGTGATTCCTATTCTCTGGAATGAGGAAAGATGAATCAAGTTCAGCACCGGGATCATGCCAAGAAGGAAGAGAGGTGATTTGAGAATTAATAGCCTTAATACATACATAGAAATGATCAAGCTGTGGCTTCGCAGGCATCTTGTCAACAAACTCCAGCACATTGCCGAGGTAGCGGATGTTGATGCCGCGCTGATGGAGGGCCTCGGTCAACGTGGCTCCGTCCATCGGCAGGGCAGTGTGGTCTAAACAATCTTTTATCTGCGGAAGAAGAAACACAGTGGTCACCAAGTTAATAATAAATGATTCGTTTCGACCCTTCGTTAGCAGTAAATATTTTATCCGATCAGGGTGACAGAAGATTGAGTACACTGAAGTGCCAAAAAAACAAGTACATACGAGCCTAGGTAAAATACACAGCAACGCCACCTATGCACGTCATGGGTTGCGTCCACAAGTGCATATAATGCTATGGAGATCTATTGAAATTTTATAACTGTGTGGGGTTTGTTCATCTGGTGGACCATCTGCTGGTACATCTACAAACCTCTCTGACAGATGAAACGCTATGTGCGCCTCCTTTCTGACAAGTTACACTCATTCATTCTGATGGGTTTTGGCCTCTTCCAACAGGACAATGCACCTGCACCACGTCATATTCGTGCAGTCCTACATTCCTAGCAAGTATTAGACTGGTAAACCAGGTTTTTTGGCACTTTAGTGGACATCCAAGAAATACTGGACATAAGGGGCAATTCTGAGCATGCAATCCACACGCCGATGTCTTTTTTTCCTGGAGTACTTAAAGGAAGCCCTGGACACTGGAGCCGTGAGGCTGCGACATCTCACATTTGACTATAACCCCATGTGAACGTCACTCACCAAAGAGGGGATCTGACAAGACACCAGAAATGCTGCAACATCTTTAAGAAGCTGCTTCTGCTTTTGGATGTCATCAGCACTCTCTTCTGGGAAACGCACTCCTACAATATAAGAACAGAGATTATCACAGCTGCTCATATTGATTTAAAAAAAAAAACAGGATTTAGAAAATGTTTCTAGTTTCTGTACCTGGGGAGAAGATGTCTGGGTTGAAGCGAATGTCAAAGGAAGTATTGCTGATGGAGCCCACTGCTTTGCAGGCGTTGAGAACGACCTCTCTGCTTTTGGGGTCTGTTTTCAGTCCGGAGACAAGATACAAAGTTATAAACCATTCAGCAGTGAACAGAGGTACCAAATGGATCGTATTATGAATTACATCATGATTAGCACACAGCAGGCAGACTGATTAGCAGGTTGGGGAAAAAAAACTTTATAGGCCTCACCAGGACCATCGGTTATTCACAATGCAAGTTAATACATCATCAATTTGATTTCATCATTAACGAATCCAGGTTACAGTCAGCGTGTGTGTGTGATTGAAAATTAAATGAGAACGACATGTCATGTCCATTCGCGAATATTATCCAATAAACGAGCCTTGAACAAGAAACAGGAGCACGCGCACTAACCGAGATGTGGATTTAATACCAGAAGAGATCAGCAAAGCTCTTAACGTACTAAAAAAAAAAAAGGAATAGGAAGTGCATCTGATAGCACAAGACAGACAGACAAAGACGCCAGCTAAAAGTAAGCAAGAAAGCTCGGCTGCATCTCCATTAGCTGTGTGCTCCTGTTTCTCACAGCTCAGGTTTAGCTGTTCGCATGACGTACCAATCCCAGATCCGTCTTCAGCTGCTAAAGATTCAGCCAGCTCTTTAGCCTGAGCTAATCCTGGTATAGTTTCAAGGGCCTCCTTACCCTCCAGAGGACTGTCACAGCCTCTACTGTGGCTCTCTGGACCTGTGGGTTCATCGGCACCCAATGAGCCGGTACCATTAGTGGTTACTGGGGAGTTTTCTGTAGCCGTGTCCTGCTGGTCCTCGACTGTCTGCGTGGATTCGGGGGAGGTTGCTGAAACAGCAGCACCAGAGTCCTCTGGAGCCGATGCTGGTTTATTGTCGGCTTCGGCTGCTGTGATCTCGGGCAAGGCTGCAGGCTTGCCATCTTTATTTGCTTTGTGCTGCATGAGCTGGAGTGCTGCCATCTTCATGAAAAGGAGGTACCTTTGGCCGACAGAAAGGTAACAGAGTTAAAACTGGCGAGTTATAATACCGTCTGTACTTAGTGAAGTAGTAACCTTTACAATGCACAGTAAAAGTAATCAGTAATAGGTAAAAAATAAGTAAAAAATAAAGACACCACTAGTGTTTAATTTATGGGATCGACATGAGATGGATGCTTGCTGTTATAAAGGTCTTAAGACTGATTGTTATGAATCTTTAAGAATAAGAAAAATATACAGAGTGGTATGAAATGAGGACAAGGGTGATGTTAGAAAAGCTTAAGCCTGGCACAATATTATCACGAGCGTAGTATAAGTGAACAACCTATTGGGGACAGGAATATGACCTTTATGTAACCCATCTGTGCAATGAAAGACACGCTTTAGTAATTTGCACCCACTAGGGGGCAGTGAACACACTTGCACAGAGTTGGGGGCAGCCCCTATCCCCCCAGGTAGCAATTGGAGGTTAGGAGACATGCACTTCCGTCATGTCATTTTTATGTACTGACATCGAACCAGCTGACCTCGAGCCACAGCTGCCTGGTGCATAAGTGTATGTGAGTGTGTACAATTGTTTACCCAACATCATTAATGCTATACCATCATGGACACATGATGATCTAATGTATTACTCAACCCCAAGAGTTTCAATGTCAAGCTACTAACATATTACTAGACACTGCTCAGGCCAGTTAGTACAGTCAACTATATATGTACCGTAATATCCCTAATATGTGGCAGCTTCATTTTGTTATAAATAATAAACCAAGCTGAATTCAGAAAGGTTATAAAATGCTTACACAAAAGAAAACTACATATTACATTTAACCTATTTTGCCTGAGTAATTTCCTATCAACGATATTACTACACACCTGTCAATCACTACTACTATTTTTTCTTCATAAAGAATTTGCAGGTGAGGGCATACCTGTGCTCTACGAAGGCCTCAATGAGTTCCTGGCGCAGACAGGCCAGGCGGTGACGATGTTGTCGAGGGAAGCCCTGTTTCTGGCTCTCTGGGTTCAGTTCCTCCCCTTCCACGGCCAAGAAATTGAGGTCAGGAGGAAAAGTGCGTAGCAGATCCAGAATGTAGTGGCGCCCGTCGTTGCCGATGATCCCTTTGCACTCGACAGATGAGCAGAGCTCCACAGCAGTGTCCTTCTCATTGAGAACAGAATGACGCTGCACCTTCAGAGGCCGGCTCGTCTTCTCGAGCAGCTCCAGGTACTTGGGGTGCGACACCACAGTCTTTCCGAAGTCGATAGAGCCATAGATGACGCTCTGCTCTTGTTCTCGCTCCAGGATGCCAGGGATGATGGACTGGGCGGTGACACGGTAGCCTCTAAGATTAAGCAAGCACCAATAATTATTCCAATTGCTGTCCAGATAAAATTGAACATGTAGCGCAAACTGATAAGACCTCAAGAAAGGATGGAGAGAATTATTACCAGATATTGGTGCATGTTTACCTGTAGTCAACAACCACAGTGCCCAGTGTATACAGCCCCTCCACATCAACTGCACCGTAAGCCCTCACTCCATTCAGGTCGTTAGTGGGGGCGGCGTGTGCTGCGGCGTCTCCTCCCAGCTCTTTGTAGTGATCACGGACGTCAAAGCCCAAGCTGAAGAAAATGTTGTTCCAGATGAACATCTGCATACGCGTCTCCTCACCGGGATTGATGGCCATCACGTTTCCGTCAATTACAGCCATGGCGCCTCGCGTAGCAGCAGCAGCGAAGTCGCTGTGAACCTGAAAGAAGTGTGGGGCCTGTGAGTCCTGAACAGACACTACTCTGGATTCCAGCATTAAACTCAACTTGTGTTATACGCTTACCTTGAAAATGGCTCTCTCTCTCAGCAAACGCTCAGGCAGGTTCTTACGCGAGAGCTCTCTTGTCGTCTGCAGCTCTTCGTTCCAGTCTCTGGTCTACAAAGATGCAGATGAGATTTAATAACAGGACCGTTCGGTAATGGGTACGGACATCCAATAATATTCAAGGACATGCATAGCCTACCTGGCCAGGTATGTGCTCCTCATATCCCAAACGAGAGGTGTAGGCATCCTCTGCTCTCACACAGTCCATGGCATGATCAATCTGGGGAGCAGTCCAGCTGTACACCTGGAACGGCGTGGCTATTCTCTCAAACGGATGTCTTTGTACTCTGCAGAGCAATTAATTGAAGATATTTTAATTTGTTTACATTACGGAAGGTGAGACGAGGCGAAAAGGGTGTTCAATCAGGAAAGGGTGCACAAATCAGTGTCTGGGCCAGAAGAACATTTGTTGTTTGTTTTGTGCTTCTCTGTATACCTGGTCGTACCAAACAGTAGCAATTAGTCAAAGGACAAATAAGCGTTACCATTTTTTTTTCACACATGTAGCATGTCTAACATGTCCACATCTCCCAAGCAGAACAACAACAGAAAAGCATTCACCCTATCATGAGGGTTGTGGACATCCGTAACTGAAACACCAGACAGACAAGGTGGAGTCAAAGTGAACCATTGACCTACTGTGGTCTACACAGAGGAATATTAACCAATCTGTGCAGTAAAACACACACTAGTGAACACTAGGAGACAGTGAACACACCTGCCTGGAGCCCGGGGGATGGGGGGGAGGAGGTTCACCAAACCACAGTGCCCAGGGAGCAGTCAGAGATTAGGTTAGAATTTGCTTAAGGGCACTTCAGCCGTTTCTTGTCCTCGTAGGGATCGAACCTGGGACCTTCTGGACACAAGACCACTTCCCTAACCACAAGGCCACGGCTGGCTGTGCTCGAAGTGTGCTCATGCATAAAGAAGTGAGCGGGTGCATTTTTCTTTGAGACGTTGCATGAGCACACAGCAACACACCCACACACCTACACAGTTTGTTTTAAGCTGCAGCATTGTAGAAAACCCGCTCAGGAGACATGTAGTTTGAGTACTTTTACATTCCTTCATAATCCTTAAACTGGGCGGAGACATGATTAAGACCTCACCTTTTCTTCTGCAGTGTGGTGAAGTTCTTCTTAAAGGCCGGGCTGATCTGACTCAGCAGTTCCACCAGAGAGTGGCTCAGAAAGCTGGGGTTGGCAGGCTTAGGGTTGAAATTGTAGGTGGTGGATCTAAACAAGCAACATCATAATTATGCACCATTGTAAACAGCCATAGGCGATATAAATATAGAACAAAGGTAGGATAAAACCTTATGTAAACAATACAGGAAAAGACACAATGCTAATTAGTAAAAGAGGTCAGGTTGTACTGACTGGTTGAGGTAGAATCCGCGTGTGGAGGCAGTGATGCTGACGTGACGCTCTTCTACAGTCACAACGTACAGGTACATGAGGTCTCCGTGCATCTTCCTGTTGCCAGGTGGAGGGTTCCAGCCACTCATTGTGAGGACCTTGAGGCACTGAAGTGGCTGTAGATAGAGTACATTACATGCCGAGATGAATCATCATGTCTGACAATAACATGATATGTGCACTAAGGCTGGACAATACGAGAAAGAAGAAAGAAAGTGAACTATTTTGCCTTACTGTGTTTGCACACATAAGGAATGTGACCTCCGCATTTAACCCATCCGTGTAGTGAACACTAGGGGGCAGTGAACACACTTGCCCGGAGCAGGGGGCAGCCCCAAACCTCAGCGCCCCGGGGAGCAGTTAGGGGAGTTAGGTGCCTTGCTTAAGGGCACCTCAGTCGTGTCTTGCCCTGGGTGGGGATCGAACCCCAGAGGAGACCGGTTCCCTAACCACTAGGCCACGGCTGTCATCAGTGTGACGGTAATAATTTCGCCTCTTGACACAATATTCACACTAAGAAGTGGCAAGCCGCTATACCGCTTGTAGTTTGTCACACTTTTGGGTGTGACATGAGTGCCGTTGTTGCATGAAGGTGCGTGTTATTTTTACAGACGGTTCAAATCTGTTCCAGCATGAACACCAAGTGAGAGCCGGGTGGAAAGACATGGGTGGTGTCTGCAATGGCCAACTTAATCTATACATAATGGATTTTGATTTAGTGCACAACCAGTAAACCATGTACAGACGTACCATGTCTGCCGTTTTACCAGCATCAAGTGATGCAAGTTACATTGATCATTTTAAAGTCAGACAAAACGTGTCCGTCGTTCTCCACGAAGCTTTTCATAACGTTACTTAAGGTTGTACATAATCAGAATTTACTTGTATTTTTCTGATTATAAACAACTTCAAACACCTTCGCAGTTCCAGTTGAAATATGGGATGGGTTACCGGACCACAGTGTGCTATGGTCCATTAGCATAATTCAAAATGGCTGCTGACGTACTACATAATTCTGGGATTTTTAACATACCTGTTTTCCCATACTTTTAGTATGGAAGTTGGAGATTTCAAATGCAGCCATGGTTTGCCCAGGTTGTAGAAGAACAACTTGAGTGGTTGTGCATTAACATTAGACCACACTAATGCTCCCCACATTCATTCTCCAAAATCTGGTCGAAAGCCTTCTCAGAAGACTGGAGGATATTATAACAGCAAAAAGCATGTTTGGTCATATAATGTATGTAGCCGTATGGGGGCAGCTGTAGACAGATGGTCCCAGGTTCGAGCACAGCAACCGACAAGACTCAACTGAAGTGCCCTTGATCAAGATACCTAACCCCCAACTGCTCTGCGGGCACTGCGAATAAAGAGGCTGGCCCCCTGCTCTGGGCATGTGTGCTCACCACCCCCTAGTGTTCATTAGTGTGTTGGTGTGGTACAGCGGTAACATCATTGGCTCCCATGTAAGAGACCTGGGTTCGATTCCTGGTCTGGGCAGCCAGTCTGTGCTACACCAATAAGGGTCCTTGGGCAAGACTCCTAACACTATGTTGGCCTGCTGTAATACCAGTAACCTTGTAAGTCGCTCTGGATAAGAGCGTCTGCCAAATGCCGTAAATGTGTGTGTTAATACGGAGGTGAATTCCACTACACAGTGGTCAGAAGATTAACTCACTTTCACTCACAGCTCTTTAAGCTAACTAAACACAAATGAAATAGTGCTGTAGTTAGTGTGTGCAAACATTTTCTCCACACTTGAGCTTAGCAAAAGCAAAGCAATCTAGCTATACTAGCTATGTACACTCAGCAGAGGGTCCACCAACCTCTGCTGCTTCCAAATTCCTTCCTTATTTTTTTCTTTCTAATTTCTATACACCCTAAAGGAGAAGTCAAAAGCATGAAAGATGAACCCAAGTTTTTCTGCTCCATTTGTGGATGAAAATGTAAACTGCAGGTAGGAATTAAAGACGGCAACTGAAAAGAAGTTGGACCAGATTGCCTATAGGATTGTTCGAGGCAACCTTGTGGGTTTGTCCTTTATGGTTTAATGGTCAGTGTATCACTTAGTACTGTGAACGCAGGATACCACTTACCTTCCAGTCTTTGTTCTGGGGCTGGAGGGGGACTAGGGGGCGCTCTTTGCTGCCAGGCAGGATGTGCTCAGGAGGAGTACAGTCAATCTGTTCAAGCTCACTGCCCTTCTTCTTACGTTTGCCACTATCTGTAAAAGTGACGTAATGGGCATCAAATCGAAGGCAGATCAAGCTGCAGCTGTTTCTGTTGGCAAGTGTATGAACTGTTATACGCACCTCCAAGATCTCCATCTGTGAATACACTGAGGAAGGACAGAGAGTTGCAGTCTACTCCGTTGTAAGCATCTGAGGGATCCAGGCTCTTTAACAGGTCTCTTATGTGACGAACGTGAATTCGAGCCTCGCGCACTGTGTAGGGCTCTGAAGAGAGAAAGTAAAGGACAGATATACACATAAAAGTCTCAAGAAAAAGAAAAACTGATTGAAAACTGCTCTGCTTTTTAAAACTTACCTTCCACTACTTTGAGCAGGGATCCCTCCTGAAGGCCCTCGATGGACTTCAGCTCGGCAAAGTTGTCCAGCACGTTGCCATCGAGCTGCAGAGAAAAGCATGTGCGGTGGCAGGTGTCTTCACGGTCCATCAGCACCTGATGGATCTCCTGTACCATTTCTTGTGGAGATACCTGAATAAGAAAGACACAGTATACATAAATCTTTAAATAAAGAAACTCTTCTTGTCATCTTTCTGTATTCAAAATCAAGACCAGATGTACTCATGTACCTGCAGGTCGAAGGGCTCGATGCCCGGTGCCTGAATCTTCACAGTGAAGCCAGTGTCCTGAATCACAATCACCTCCTGCTCATTAGAGTCGTCACTGGTGTCAGGATCGGTGCCGCCATCCTGCTTCGTCTCCGTCTCCTCAGTGTGGTCGTGTGCTCCATCACCATTCATTACTGCTGTAGCTGCACTGTGCGCTGTGGAGAAAAGTAGTGAACAGGTCACATGCATGTCCAATCATATCATACGATCAACGATCATATTTCAATTCTGAGAAATATGCTACACTGTACAATCATGTAGTCAAAACCAATATACTAAATTATAAAGATACTAAAATACCCCCCAGGTGTGAGAGCCTGTGACTGCCCTGCAAATGGACTGGTTTTCCTGCCTTCCGCACCACTCCCTGCAACCCACTAATAGGATAGGTAGCATAGAAAAAGAATGAATGTGTGAATGGGTGTTAGGTTTCCTTTACACAAAACCAAGTGAGCGCTGGAGATGAGTTTCAGAGAGCTTGAAGTCAATGCAAATCCAGCATGATCATCTCAGAAGTAACAACAAGCAATCTCGGCTGTGGGGCAGCAGCCGTCTGACGTAAGGTCACTGGTTCAATCCCCTGTACAGATGAGGCATAACAGAAATACCCATAAGGAAGACACCTAACACCCAAATACTAGCCAGGCACTGTAGATAGGGGCTGCTGAGCGCTCGGGGCAAGCGTGTTCACTGCCCCCTAGTGCGAGTGTTAACTTGTGTGTGCTTCACCACACAGATAGATGAAATGCGGAGGTCAGTCACGTCACTTTTACCTAATATCCCCGCTCCAAGCTGGTCGGCTGGCGCACACTATTGTGTCCCCAGTTCAGCCTGTATAGAGCTCAACAAGGCTGTTCAAAGAGATTTCTTTAAAAACAGCAGCAGCTGCTCATCTTGAGAATGTTTTTTTTAGCCAAACTCCACAGCTGACGACAACCATGCCAGCACTGTCAGACCTCGCTTCACTCCCAGGGCTCTAAAGCTGTTCAAATTCACCTGTCCATCATACACGGACTAGACTGCTGCTTCAAAGCTGGAGGATGAATTACGCTTTAGTGCTGCCTACTATACCGCACCTGTTTTTTCTAGACCATGGCCAGGGCCAGAGACAGCCTGCTGTTTGCTTTCAGACAAATGCAACTTGTCCTTGACTGCCTTCAAGGTAACCAGTCAAAGGGTCAGGGCTGTAGCAACAAACATTAGGCATCTCCTTACACACAGGTCATAAATCAAACAAACAACATGAGCAACGATAAAGAAAAGATCACACACATACACACACAATCATTTAAATATATATATATATATAATGTATGTATGTATGTGTGTATGTGTGTGTGTGTGTGTGTCTTTAAATGCCCAAATTCAACACATTACTAATAGAGCTTAAACTAAAGCAGCACTTACAATTTGAATACATTCTAAAGTGTCAGAAAACCTTGTACACCAGTCCAATACTGCTACAATACCGTCTACTGCCATGGGCATGTGGTTAGGGAACTGCTCTTGGGACCGGAAAGTCACGGGTTTGATCCTTACAACAGACAAGACATGACCGAAGTGCCCTTAAGGAAGGCACCCAACCCCACTGCCCAACTGCTCCCCGGATGCCATGATAAGGGGTGACCCCCATTTCGGGCAAGTGTGTTCACTGCCCTCTAGTGTGTGTTTGTGTTTCACTGCATGGATGGTTTAAATGTGGAGGTCATATTCTTCTGTGACTTGGTAGGTCTCCCCAGGCCAAGAATCCACAAGTTTGCACAAATATTATTTAGGCAATGAACGCCACACCTCCTGCAGAACGCTCACCAATTCTGTTGTAATCTGAGGTGCAGGATTTTTGTTTTCCACAGCACTGGGTTGCATGGTATCCCAGATGTGCTTCATCATGTTAAGCTCTGGTGATTTAGGTGGGAACAGCTTTAATGCAGGATCCCGAAAGGAGGCTCACAGCGTCACCTGTCAGAGATGTTTATAAATGTACCAATATGCAAATATTGACAGTCCTTGCTCTTCCATGCCACCAATCCACCCCAAGCTCTCCCTGCTTTAACAACTCATTACATGGCATCTAAGCACCTATATATCTGAAGAGGCAGAGCTAATGTCAGGGCTGAAGAAATGTAAAGAAAACGATCAATATCAGGTTCAGCGTTATACACAAAAATCTTACAAAAAAATCGTACTTGTTTGATGTTTTTTAACGAACCTCTACCTCGAGCCAATTCTGCAAATTGCAAAACAGGCCTATTTTGCTTTTAGGGAAAAATAGAGCAATGTGTGCATGGGTTAAATTCACCTCCATGTTGCACAACTCCAAAGGCAATCCCTGGGTCCTTCTGCCGCCCGACACACACACACACACACACACACACACACACACACACACACACACACACACACACACACACACACACACACCCCCC
>JAOVVF010000048.1:14015181-14032681 GCA_028565595.1 Duopalatinus emarginatus
GTCAGAGCACAAAATCAAGGCGGCAGGTAGAAATAGATAAACTCGTTAAAGAGTTAATGGTCTTGCGAAAACAGTGGGTGGAACATTCCAATTTTAATTTAAACAAATAACCTAACTAACCTAACCTAAGTAACCTATATTAAACATAATTTACCATATTTTCTCTTTCTCTTGTTTGTGTTTGGATGGGTCTTGTGTCAGTCATTTTATGGACCCTGCTACATGAGCCCTTACTTCACCCAAATCTGAAATCTCCCAGAGCAGCCAGATAATTCTCCTGTGACCAAAGAAATCACTGTGATTAAAATTGTAAAGAGTAAGAAACGGAGTAAAACCAGAATAGACTGTTGAAAGTGACAGGTGCCTCGCACAAGGATTTGTATAAAGCTTGAAATAGTTCAAATGACATCTTTTTGTAAAGTGAACTATTTGTCTACTGTGCTTGCACACAGAGGAATGTGACCTCCGCATTTAACCCATCCGTGCAGTAAAAACACCCACAGATGAACACCAGGGGGCAGTGAGCACACTTGCCCAGAGCGGAGGGCAGCCCCAAACCATGGCGAGCAGTTGGGGGAGTTAGGTGCCTTCAAAGGGACCTCAGTCGTGTCTTGCCCTGTGCAGGGATCGAACACAGGATACTGTTTCCCTAACCACTAGGCCACGGTTGCCCCCAAATTAACCTAATCAAGGTTATCTTTTTATTGTTCATTACAGAGAAATTAAGAATAGTGATGGCACTTCTGACCATTTATCATAATTGTGAGCTGATTTTTTATGCTTATATTGTTATAATTTGGTTTTCAAGCAAAGCCTCTGTATTTAGAAGGGCCATAATGTTTAAACTACAAATTCAACACACTTAGTAATATGTGCCTTTATAGTATACAGTTGTAAAAAAAATATTATTTATTATCACACTATCCAGGTTTCATCTGAGGATGGCGGGGTCTGGTTTTGAACTCCAGATTTCTTCCTCATGTTGTCTTAGGAAATTTTTCATCTTTTTTTTCTGCATCATCTGGCTTTCTCATTTAAGATTTCAATATAAATCTTCATCTGGATTTCTGTAACGCCACTGCTGAAATGTTATTTTAGATAAAAATGTGATAACTATGTTTAGAGTAACTTTATATTTAGAAACCTGACCTCTTGAATCCAGGTCTTGTTAATTTTGTACTTCATCATCAGAAACCTTCACAATCCAAAATGAGCAGCTAAAATAGCAGGAGTTACTGGTTTATTTTCAAATAACAGCAAAATACAAAATGTATAAATTGCATTAATTAACTATTAATTACAAAGCATCAATATCTACAAACAAAAATATAATTATGTTATTTACAACAAACACAATTATATCGATTGTAAGACTGATGGGGAGGTACAGGATGTCAGCACTCCATTCAGCTCGTCCCCTTCACTCTGGAGCACATGCTGTAGTGCTGAATGATGATATGCCGGTTAAAGTAGTACAGTTTTATAAACATGTACACAAGTAAACCATTTTAATATCACCTATGGCTTTGGAAACTGGGACAATGCACTATTTAAAATTCCTTCAAAATATCACCACAGTACATTATTACTGAATAATATAATATACAACTGCACTTTTTGGAATCCAATAAAAACAGTACTACCTCACTAATTTCATGAAATGAAAGAACACAATCTGAAGCTTGAATCTTAAAGCTCAGTTACACCCTAAACCTCAAGAAAACAACATAAATTTAATGCAGCGTCTTAAGCATCCTTTAATTCAGTTAATTAATTTATAATAATAATAATAATAATAATAATTACACTAACATGCTAACATCATAGAATATGTCTAGGTCAAGGGATTACAACATGGCGTGACTGTGGGGTACGGCTTGGATAGGACAATTTATGGAAGCTAAGGAATGCAGTACTGGCCTCTGGGATGTGCACGTGGGGCCTTCTGCATTGAATTTGTATGTAACTTACAAAAGCCAGAGTCAACTGTCTGTTCACAGGGACAATTATAGCCAGATGCCACCGGTCAAGATACTGTCCACTATGGGTGGTAATGCCTTGTATAAAATATTCCTGGTACACACGCGACACTGTGAACTCTGATGATTTATGTCACCGTGCCGTGAGTATGCTAGCCAGTGTTCAACCTCACTCACAAGATAACATCTCACAGCTTATACAGATGTGGGTGTTCCCAAGCCATCCCCTGAGGTAACGCAACTTCATAATCAATTTACCTACTGCTATTCCAAAATCTTTGGCAAGTCAGTGCATACGTTTAAGGTCATTAAGTTCATTATTATTATTATTATTATTATTATTGGGATTTGTTCCTAGAAAATGTGGTTGTTAACGTTAATATTAACTTCAAATTCATCCACCACAACTACCAACTAAATGTAATGCTGAGAGTTCTGCATTTGGAGCTGATCTTGGTCAGGAGGGCAGAAACACAGTTTGTAGTGGAAATAAACTGTAGTTTTAATTGAAACTGTTTAAAGTGTGGCACATACCGGTATGCTACATGGTTACTATTGTGCTACATAGAGATATGATATAGAACTGCCTTATGAACTTTACACACTACCTTTTAACATCTACGGATTTTAAGCGATACCATCAACCAAACATCACACTGTAAAAGACCAAACTGGGAATAACAAACAAAAACTGTTCACTGTAAAACTCCCAACATTTTAAATAGACAATATCGACTATTTTCAACTGCAACCATCATTTTCAGCAACAAATCCATTTTAGTATGACATTTGAATGATACTTACTTAAAGTAAAAATAAATTACAAAATATACAAAGATATCCATACAAAAACAAACCTACAAAACACCATTAAAAAGTCCTCACACATTTCACAATATCAGTACAAACTTAACAGTTTCCTCTAAATACACTGAGATACAGCTACCTTGAGATCATAATGACGGTCAACAGACTAACAAGCTGTCAAATTGATCAGACATCATAAGCCTTATTGGTCAGTGCATTATGGAAAAGAAGGAGAGTCCAGCATTGAGGTGTTCGTCCTGCATCAGTTGAGACTTGGGACATTTTCAGTGCAGTCCTGCAATCATAGATAACCACTCAAGTCTGATCAAATGTATTTTTACAAACAACACACGTCAGCCTCTTTTTTTCCCCCCCTGGTTAGTATCATTTAGGCAAACAGGCAAAACTGAGTCATGTTGATAAAACGGCTAACAGATCCTGAACACACAGATGGAGCTAGAAGAAGACTGCTACATGATGATGAGGCGGCAGAGGTAGGTGTTAAAAAAGGCTAAATAAACCTTCAAGAGGTCTCAGCAAGGCATTTGGGATTGAACATGTACTGTTAGATTATATATGTATTAGTGCAGTTATATGCTTGGGATTATCGATAGTAAACAGTAAATTTGCTGTGGTTTAGTTTAATTCAGCTTTAACTAAATTTAAGTTTAGGGACAGAACATACTGCACTCCTGCCATCAGACAGACACCATTATTCCATCAATTAATTAAGTATTAATCCACCATTAACTCATTAATAGATTATGTTTTTGATGTGTCACTTTATGTTTTATTTTTTATATTTCTGCTTGCTAATTATACTTGCAAAGGCATAGACATTCAAAGACAAATTTCATCAGAAGGCTGGTGTAAAACAGAACAACTGAGTCAGTCATCAGATGCCAGCATCTGCACAGTGTTTGTGGAATGTGAATCTATATGTATAGTTAGTGTAGTTCAGACCTAGACAAGAGAGCTTTCCCTGTTCTTGTTACATGTCCTTGTCTTTCTTGACCTCCTTCTCACGGCTGGACTTCAGGAAGTCAGTACGGAGCAACCGGTAGAACAGAACGATGTTCATGAGGGTCATGATGGCCAGACCCACACTGCCTAGAGTGTAGCTAAAAAGGGGAACGTGATCGCGGTTCAGAACCAACCAGCGCGTCATCCATGCCAGCGTGTTGATGCGGAACACCACGTACGTGCCGAGGTTGATCATGCTGTTCACGCGGTACAGCGTGGTCTTGCTGATATTGGCCATCCGCAACATCTGCCTCAGGTGCAGGAAGACGGAGTTGATCTCCACAAGGAGGGCCACGACTGCAAAGCCCACATAGCGACACATCAGCACTGACAACCCAAAGCAGCTGATCACCTGTAAAACATATGGTTGAACACTGTTATTGTTAAAATGTATAAAAATACTGATACTGCAAAATTGGGCATTGAAATATAATAATAATAATAATAATAATAATAATAATAATAATAACAACAACAACAACAACAAAATATACTGAAGTGCCAGAAACAGTGGTACAGCAGTCTAATACATGGTAGGTCCTCAATGAGGCATGGGCTACATGAGCTTGTATACATACTTTCTAGGTTGGTGTGGTACAGTGGTGACATCATTGGCTCCCATCTGAGAGACCTGGGTTTGATTCCTGGTCTGGGCAGCCAGTCTGTGCTACACCTATAAGGGTCCTTGGGCAAGACTCCTAACACTACATTGGCCTACCTGCAATACCAATAACCTTGTAAGTCGCTCTGAATAAGAGCGTCTGCCAAATGCCATAAATGTAAATGTAAATGTAGGCAATGAACACCATACTTCCTGCAGAACAATCCACAATTCCGTTCTGAGGTGTAGGATTTCAGTGTTCTGCAGCATGTTGCATGGCATCCCAGATGTGTTCGATAATGCTGAGATCTAGTGACTTAGGTGAAAACTGCAAAACCCCAAACTCAGATGACTGTTCCTAAAACCATAATGTAGCGTCTCTGGACGTGTGTAGCAGCGAACGTCCTGCTGCATCTCAATGAAGCCTATGTAATTTGCATACCAGATTTTCTAGTAGTACAGTGTATATCTGTAATAAAAATGATATTGACAGAAACAATGACAGGACTATAAATAAACCCAAGCACTGATTCACTGGTAATGTAGGTGAGTGGATATGATGGGTAGATGAGGTCATGTAAAATTCTGTAGAAGTGTATGGATGTGTCTGTGTGAGCGTTTATGTGCAAAAAGGTGGGATGCTGCCTGTCTATCCATTAGTGTGTCATATGAATGTACAAAATAAAACCAGATAAATGTGTAAGTCAGAAGAGTATTTAGAAGTCCAGGAATAAACTTGCTTAAAAGGTAGAGTGCCTGTGCCGATATATCGCTATGTTTAAAACAATATCTAAATAAAAGGGTAATACTGACATCATAATGCTCTGTGAGATTGCCCCCGCCGGCCCAGCATTTTCTGCTATAGGAGAGCTGGAATGAATCAATCCTTTGCATGCAGTGTTATTTCATCATGATGATGAGCAGCTGAGGTTACGAGCACAAAGGCGCAATTGACCTGTCATCAGTAGAGAGATGGCTACTGTGATCACAGCGCATGGCACTAATGCTAATCAGGTTTTATCTGTCTGTGATTGTTTGTGTATGATAAACCGACTCCTGACACAGGCTCGCGTCAAATCAAATCCGTCTACCAAAACATATTTTGATACATTTCTTCAAAAACTTAAAAAAAGTGGAAACTTAATGAGCTCTATGTAGACCTTCCATCTGAGTGTTTCACCATCAGAGACAGTTCATAGTAGAAACCATTAACAACCCGCTCAAAGGTCTGAGAATTTGTTATAAATATTTTATTGCAATAGTAAATTTCATTACTAAATTATTCAAAGCCATTATTGTGTTCTTGTAATAAAACTCATTATCACTCACTCATGAAGATTATTATTATCTAGCTTATTATTATCTATTATATAGCCTATTGTTATCTAAGCTCTCCATCCTACTCCGTCCTACAGGTCACCAGTCCATCACAGAACCAAAACCCAGACAGACACATTCACAGACACGATCACACCTAGGGGCAATTACTATTTCCAATTCACCTGACTGCATGTCTTTGGACTATGGGAGGAAACCAGAGCTCCCAGAGGAAATCCACACAAACATATAAACTGGTATAAGTTTATAAGAACAAATATTGTGTGAAATGCCTATGCTGAGGCTCTGGCATTTAAATATATTAATCATATGCTATGAAAACTTATTTTAAAAAAATTTTGAAAAATATCTTCAGTATGTATTATTATAGTGTATTACTGTTATTATTATTATTATTATTATTATTATTACACAAACCTAAATGCTACAATAGTTTAATATTCTTAAGAATATGCCACAACAATTAATTGATACTTATTTTATTTTATTTTATTTTGCCAATCATTCTAAATGATCATTTTGCATTTGATCCACGTATCAGTGACACTTTTTATCCATCTAAAAAAACCCTCCACTAGGTGGTGTTCTGAGCCCTTTGTTAGGAAACCAGGACTTGACATCAGTTCTCTGGCTTAACAATGACATTACAGGTCTAAGTGCTTGTTTTCGTCACCTTTAGGTGTTTTTATTCTTAGCCACATGCATCACCAAGGCCAAATTACAGGTCTGTATAATGACTACAATCACTACAGTCAAAAACTTTACTCTTTAACCAGGAATCCAACACACCCGTCTAAGCCTATAAACACACACACACACAGATACACACACCCTGGCATGAGTCTCTTGTTACGAGACCATTAGAGCTGAGGCTTCACAATCTGGTCCAATGAGCTGGATCCGCCTCACACAAGCCTCTCCAAAGTAATACACAACACAGCTGTGGCTGGCGTTTAACAGTGTCACAACTGCAGCAACATTCACAGTGACGGTCAAAACAGTGGCTGCTAACACAGCACAAACTGGGACATTCCTCACTGAGAGCATGGGGCTCTTTTCTGCAGCCAGCAGCATCTGTGTGTTCTCAACCAAGCATGTGATGGGTGTTCTTTTGTTTGTTTTAATTATAAACAGCTTGCTTGTAAAGTTAGCACACTATAAACATGAAGGGCTATATATGCATCAAATACACTGTTCTGTCACCTACACATTACATCTATAGGATCTTATAAATCCATAGACGTTAATATGGAGTGGGTCCCCCTATTGCACTCTTCTTTCTACAAGACTTTGGAGTGTGTCTGTAGGAATTGATGCAGACACTGATGTTGGCGGACATGACCTGGCTCTCAATGTCCATTGTAGCTCATCCCAAAAGTGTTGGAGGAGGTTGAGGTCAGGGCTCTGTGTTCAAAATCTTCCACACTAAACTCAAAAAACCGTGCCTTTTGACTCATCCATCAGACTGCCAAATAAAGTGGGATTGGTCACTCCACAGAACACGTTTCCAGAGGTGTCGTGCATTACACCACTCCATCTGATGCTTGGAATTGTGTTTGGCTTTGTAAAGTTTGCGTATAGCTTCTCAGCCATTAAGAATCCATGCCATCAAGGTGCCAGGGCAGTTTTTGTGCTGATGTTAATGCCAGAAGAGGTTTGACGGTTGTTGTCTTCAACACACTATGCCTCTCAGCACTCTGAGATCCCACTCTGGAACTTTACTTGATCTGACACTTTATGTCTGAATTCGGTTCCTAAACATTTACACTTAAATAAAAGCACTCACAGTTGATTGTGGAATATTTAGGAGGAAATAAATTTCTCTGACTGAAATTTATGTTGTAATGGTGGGATCCTATCACAGAACTACACCCAATTTCAATAAGCTCTTCAGAATGACCTATTCTTTCACAAATGTTTGTAAAGGCATGCCTGAATACTTTTGTATCTCTCAGTCATCTAAAACTCAAACTCTCACTAGGTTCACTGTGAACTGCATGTGTATCTGATTGTAAATAATATCAGTTGACTTTAGGTGCTTTTATGGCACTGTGAACTGTTAAACCATCGATCATGCCTTAGTCACTATTTACACAATACCTACCACACAGTACATAATCCTTCCACAGTCAATGCTCAACAAATAAAGCACTGTTCTACCAAAAGGCCCTTAAGCTTAATATGTCTTACTATTGTTCTTCAGCTCATTGTGAGAGGTGAAAAACTGCAGCCATCCTAACCTTAGACTAAAGTATTGAGGGTCAGAACTGAGTTGTTACATGAATAACTGGTCACTAAAAAAGTGAAAAATGACGGCGGTGTGGTAGATCTTGTGTAATCCAGTGTAAGCCAGTAAGGTGTGCCTTGGGTGAAAACAATAATAACCAGAGGACATGTAAGTGGTGTGTCTTTTATGATTATCTTTATATGAGGCAATAATAAACACAGAAGGAAGAACACCTCCTCCCTTACCCTGAAAAAAATCAGGATTGCTTGCAACTTTAGGACAGATAACCCTGGAAAAAACATGATTACTGAGTCAGGGGACAAATAATACTCTATAGTATTATCTTTCATGATGCAAAGTGACATCATATGCCACCTGAGTATATAAAATGTAGAGTGTGTGTGAGAATAAGCCATGTGAAAACGTTTTCAGGTTTGGGGCCAGTGTCTTCTCTTGCTGAGCAGATAAGGTTTATCTCTTCTCTGACTTAGTGAGGAAGATAGTGTAGTATAGTCAGGTATTATTGCTGTGTTTGTATTGTTACTCAGTTGCAAATGCCTATGTAACGGTGAGCATTTGAGCATAGGTTGAATACTCAGAGCTGCATGTAAAACTGCCTCTACTGCTGATTTTGCCCACATTCAAGCAACTAAGTGCTCAAGATGAACAGTAAAAACTTGGATTTTACTACTTCTCTCACATAAACAGAGTCCCTCGGTGAGTTTCTTTTGACCAGGTCTGTGGGTTTGGCCCTGTGGACTTAGGACTGCAAACTAACAATCCACTAATCAATCCTGAATGCACGTGTGTGGGTTTTCTGCCCACCCAAATTTTGTAGACCAATCAACAGACCTTGCTTCTATTAGGGTAAATGTGCAGAATATTCTGTATTATACACTGAATGGCTGTCTTTCCTGTCTAAACGAAGACCAGCCCATTATTTGGTATGTCAATCACAATAGCCTATACGTTTGCTGGATGCCGGGCTCATACTATGACAAGTCTCTCTACAAGAAGTGTTTCCACTTTATGGGTATTACTTAAAGGCATGCCACTGCACAATATCTCTACTGCTGCCAACTGGGCATCATCATGCACCTACTCCAGAATCTCATCATCAGTCATTATGATGGCTATCTGGTGTTTACAGAGCGACATCAACAGCAAGCATTTTCCATTCTGGTGTCAGTATAGACAAAGGTGTTGGTGAATCTGGGTGTTTTCATAACAAATAATTATAGTCCTATCTCAAAACTTCTATAAACAAAGAAAAAAGCTGCTTAAATTAAAGCCACCCCTTTCAATATATTAGTTGGTTTCTGTATCATATCAATCATAATATGTAGACTCCCCTCAATCAATACATTTTATATAAATAATTACAGAGAAAAAAAACATTAGGATTAATACTACTAGATCTCAGTGCTGCTTTAGACCATGCTGACTATAAAATATTCTTGGCTGGACATGTAGGCAGTGTTGAACCTCAGCTGACTTAAATCATACATAGTAAGCCAGCCATACTTTGGCTAGAGTATACCACAGACATGTGGAGTCCCCCTGAAACTCAATTCTTGGCCTCTTCCTGTTTACTGTCTATATGCTCCCACAAGGCCAAATCCTGTACAAAAAAACCCTGTTTCTTTCCACAGTTATGCAGACGACACCCAGACATTCTCAAGCCCCATTTCACCAAGCAACTACAATTTCATGCATGCTTGCTTTGAGTAAACAACTGGATGTGTTACAAATTCCTTAATGCAAAACAGAATAAATTTTCTATATTAAAAAGAATTTAAAGGTTTTTATTTCACTGGATTCTTATCATGAATCCAGAGTTGTAAAGGATAAATGTTTTTTATAAATATCTTAGATCTTAAATATCTACTATAGGTGTTTGAACCAAAATAAATCTTTCAATAAATATGAACACATACATAAATACACACATATCTAAAGAAATGTACACCATAAAATGTCAGTTAGTCAGTCGTTCTCTTATCGGTTTCGTCTGTCAGGGTCGCGGTTTGTCCAGAGTCCACTTGGAATAATTGGGCACAAGGCAGGAATACCGGGCGACTACAGATACCTATTCACTCACACACTCGCACCTATGGCAGTTTAGCACATCCAAACACCTCACAGACCATAAAATGTGACAAATGTAAACACTGTTTACAAACCAATTTATTTCTAAGTTCAAGGTTTATAGCAGGGCTAACTATAGCAACAATCTCCTTTTTTAGCCTTCCTAACATGACTATAAATTACAAAACTGCAAATATGACCATAACCAGCAATGAGAAAACAGTAGGTACCTCTGTTACCTATTGAACAATAGATATGGGTAACAGAGGTACCTACTGTATTCTCATTGCTGGTTATGGTCCTATTTGCCCATATGTTACCCATATCTATTGTTCAACTATAGTGTACATAAATTGTACAGTCTGAAGTTCAATAGCTAAAAGAGTGTGTCACATAGCCAGACACTGTGTGGTCAAGCGTATCAATCTTTTCACTGTGGATCTGTAGCCTTATTCTGCCTGAAGACGCCAAGAAAATCAGCATTAGCAAGCGTTTTTCTAGGTCCTGTGAGTGTAGAGGAGTAATAACACCAAAAACAAAGAAAGGTCAGATAGGGGATTACCACTAAAACACCCTGACACGCTGATACACCTGATTATTTCTAGGCCTGGGACAAAATAATCCACCAAAAACATTTGCACAAGGTGTCTAAAAAGTAAGGATACAGTCTTAATTTATTTTTTTCCTTGAACTATTATTTGTTCTCCTCTAGTGCAAACTGAAACCGTACCATACATCCTGAATATTACACGTTGCAAACAATACAGGTGTCTAACCAGTAAACAAACACACATATAACCTGAAAACAGTTTGGAAGATGGTGATCCGATTTCAGACACAAACTGTGGAGGAAGGGGGAAACCTGTTTAGCCATGTCATCAACACTCCTCTAAGTTTGTGTCTAAAACTGGATTACCGCATGCCAAACTGTTTTCATTTTATATGGGTGTTAACTTACTGGTGAGACACCTGTATTGTTTAAAACCATGTTTGCAATGTGCAATATTCAGGATGTGTAGTTATATAGGACAGTTTCAGCTTGCAGTAGAGGAGCACTAATAATAATTCAAGGAAAGGAATAAATCCAGTCTGAATATTTGCAGAAGGTTTTGTCATTTCCCTGCTATGTAAAAGCACTTTTGCTTCCTGGTGTGTATCAGTTAAGTAAAACCACGACTGGAGTTTGAAATCTGTACCGATCAGTTTTGTACATTGCTATAGATTTTTACTAATAAATTCAATAAAGTGGTACCGTCTTAAAACAAACCTTCAAACACAGACTCTCACAGAACATATAAATAAAAATACACTGTAAATACAAATACACGAAGCAGACCTATGCCTAAAGCAGGGTAAAGCTGTCAATGTGTCGGATAGCCTCAGGGTAGTCTCTGAACAGCTGAGAGCTGACAGGACAGGTGGAACAACTTACTAAGTGTGAGTGAGCAAACATTGCAAAGGCGCTGAGTTTAAAGGTATTTATCAAAGCCCACACTTTGATTTATATTTATACAGCCCACGCATTTCTCATGCTAAACATACCAGCTACATCAAAGCAGATACTGCCAAAGCACCAGCATGTGAGATACAAGCACCAGATGGTACGAGCGAGTGCAAACAGTGGACGAGAAATAGAGATTCACTCAAAATGGTGTATTAAGGTGTGGCCAGTAGGAGCTCTTTGTGTATGTAGTACATGCTACACATAGTTAAATGACTTCTGTGAACTTGACACATGTCAGCGATATTTCGGTCATGAGTGGAAAGGTTAGAACGCTTTTGTGTCAAAGAAAATTCCTGGTACATCATTACTCGCAACCACAAGAAATACCACATCGTCCAGTAAATCATTCTGAAGTGTACACTCCTTAGACCAAACCCGGATTTGACTTATAAAGTCTTTATGAAAAGTTTAAATGAAGTCTTCATGAAAACAGCTAGAATATCTCATTTCATATTACACCATAATGAAGGCCTTGTTTTGCACAAACTCGGTGAAATCACAGCGCTCGACAATCACAACCATGTATGGTAAATCATTATGGTTTCAGGCACCAAAGCAGGTGTTAAGAAAATACAGGACGAAAGGTATTGCATGTAAGTGCGGACTCGTATGCAAAAACCCACCAACGCTGGATTGACCCTCTGTAAGAATTGAGTTTTTCCAGTCCTTATCATGGAAAAGTAAGCAGACCATTAACATACAATAGAAAGCTAACAGGACTATGGGTGTGATTACTAATGTAAGAGCCTCTTTCCTGTACTTGCTCAGTCTCATAATGTGAAAACAAAAGTTCATGCATCAACACAGTTTATATGTAGTGTGTTAAAAGACTTTAAGTTAAATGGGCGGTAACTATTTGTCTTTAAAAAAACAGTTCCATGCCTTCCTTAAACCGTCACACAGTCCAGCCTTTTTGGGAAAATTTGGTCCCCACCAAGATACAAGAACAAACCAGACAATCATGGTTGCCAGGGAAACCAGGGGCAACAACAGCATATGACAAGTGCTCAGCTGACTGTGCTCCAGTCTTATTTTCATCTCATGCTATGAGTAAGAACCAGGGTAAAACATGGTTCACCTCAGATGTAAAATCAATTAATTTTGTTTTTCAATAGAATAGGTTCAATAGAACCACAGTTTAAAAAAAGGTAATTCCATCTGATGCTCCAATATACACCAATCAGCTATAATATTAAAACCACCACACCACCAATAGGTGAAGTGAATAACACTGATTGACTTTCAGTGGCATTTGCTAAGGGGTGGGATATAATAGGCAGCAAGTCAACAGACAATTCTTACACTCAGGGGTGCCCAAGGCTCACTGATAAGCGTAGGGGGGTGAAGACTAGACCGTCATGTCGATGAACTTCACTGGTCCAGGCAAGGCGTCAGTGTATTGCAGGTTATCACACACACACACACACACACACACTCACTCACACACTCACTCACACACTCACTCACACACTCACTCACACCTAGGGCAATTTAGCACATACCATTTGTTTACCATATGTGTTCTTCAGGAGGTTGGAGGAAACTGAAGCACCCGGCAAAAGGCACACAGACACCACTGGGGTCACCCCACCATCTTGTTCTGAATCTCCTATATTAACATGAAAACACAAAGCTTTCTTTGGTCTTCCTGTGTTCCTGGTAAGAATGTAAATTGCTGTATGCAGTAAGAATGTAAATATACTGACTGTTGTTCTGAGCAGATTAATGAGCATGTTGGGAAGTGTGTAGGGGAGGAACATAAAAAAGGCTTTCCAGATATAGAGGAGGGTCTATATAAGTGTGTGTAAGAGCCAAAATAGTTGAGTTGAGGAAAATGGTTAAACGACTTGTTTTCATTTGGGGTCTCCTTCCTGGGACCCAAGTGTATTTTTCAAAGTGAAAACATGTGCAGAGCAGATGTCGCTGCTCCTGTCAAAAAAAAAAAAACCGAAAAGCTGAATAGAGGGGAATCCTGATGTGTAAAAACTAAAAGCAGCATGCACACACATACACACACCCACACACACACACACCCTCCCTCTGCTTTTGCTACCTTTCATTCACCATTGTTTTCAATCCTAGTTTCCAGCAGTCTAAGAAGTGTGAACCTTGCTCTATATGTCTTAATACTCATGCTGCGCTCTGTGTCTTTAGGACGCCTAATACAAGGACAGCCTAATAAGTAAAAAGCTTATTGACATTAGCACAGTATAATACGTCTGTAAATACTAATTCAGTATGTTAATTATCACACACACTGAAGTACCAGAAAAACCAGTCCAGACTGCAAAAACCAGTTGACGGCTCCATAATGGTAAGGGGTTTGTTTAGCTGGCATTCCATGGGACCCCTAGTATACAGTCTCTGACAGGTGAACGCACCCATTCACGTCCTGTGTTCATTCTAATGACTTTGGCCTCTTCCATCAGGACAATGCGCTACCACACACATCTAGAGATGCAGAACTCGTTTAAATTTGGCATTTCCACCAAAGTCACCAAATCTCAACATTAGGTGAGGACCTACAGTGTTCATTACATACAGAATATTTCTGCAAGCTTATGGAGTCCCTATCCTTTGGGAGACCTACCAAATATTAGACTGGTGTACCGGTTTTTCTGGCACTTCAGTTTTAAGTTGTATCACAATATCTTAATCAGATGAATAAATTGTACTGTTCTTAACAACAAAAAATATTTTGAACTCCATATCTATTTGTACCACAGACTTAAGTTATAGTTGGAGATCAGAATGGAAAGCTTTAGATCAGAATGGAAAGCTTTAGATCAGAATGGAAAGCTTTAGATCAGAATGGAAAGCTGCAGTTCCCAGACAACGTAACTGCTCAAAGGACACCGTTTAAACGATTTTCACTTGGAAAGAATCTGCTAATTTTATTGCAGGCATGAAATTATATAACACTGGGGAACATTGCTGCCTCACAGCTCTGTGGCCCCCTGGTTAGATTCCGAGCTTGGATTTCTGTCTCTGCAGAGTTTATATCTTCTGACTCATGTACACGTCGGTTACCTTTCACCTCCCTTAAAACATTGATAAATTGTCCCTATATATCAAGTATGTAAATATGTCCTCACTTCATGCTTTGTGTTCCTTAGACAGGCTCCAGATCCACTGCAACCCCGTCCTGATAACATGGTTACTGAATGAATAAATGATTAGCAGCTTCGTTATAAAAACAAAACATTTGTGTTTATTAAAAAGCGTATCGAGACTTGGGCTAAAAGAAGAATTGTTGATATTGTACTTTCCAGTGAAGTGCCTGTTTAATATCAGATCACCAGCACATGGCAGAATTTCACCTGCCTGTAATTCATGTCTTGTGATTTCCTCAGCTTTCCACATTATGTAGCAAACTCAATTCTGCTAAATGACAAGGGGATGAGATCAATTTGTTCTTGGGCCACCTGAGCAAACTGAAATAGATAAAATCCTTATTGGTGGAGGCCTTCTAACTCTTTTTCATGTACTTATTTACTTTGAAATGCTAGCCCTTAAGGGCAAAACGTCCACTTTCTACCCCAGCACCTTGAGCAACTACAAAGATTTCCAGACATGTCTGCCAAGCGGTACTGGCTATGCACAAAGCTAATCAATCATTTTTCCATTTATTCTGTTAACGCAGTTACGGCTGTCCACAACGGCCATAACTGAGCTTCACTTATAACAAGTACTACTTATCTACCCCAAAACTATATCACTGTGCTGCTAGTGTTTATGAATATCTGGTCAAATAATACATCCTCCCACTATTTCTGTTCCACACACCAGTGCCTTTTCAGTTTCTCTGGGGGAACAGGAAGGTCAAAAGTTAGAGGGGAAAGTCTCTCTTCTGCAGGCTGACAGCCAGTATCCATAATTTACTGATCCATATGAACACTCTGGAACACAGAACTTCATGTGATCATACACAATTGGTGTGGTCAACATGCCTGTCAAACAAGTATGATCCAACCGTAATGGAATGTGTCAATGTACGAGTTGACGGCATTCCTTTTTAATGCCTCACACAATTGCAACAACGCTTTAGGCTCAATGACAGCCAGAATGGTGCTGAATGAGTTTGCACAGTGCCTTTAAGAATCTGGTGGCATTTTCTGTCCAGAAACTTTAGTGAATGGAAAAGAGTGGGTGACAGCAAAAACAAGACAGGAGCTGGATGTGTTTTTTTCACAGGAGAACCAAATAGTGACAAAACAGCACTCTTAAAAACCACTGCATCTGACCAGGCCAACTGAGATTTAAAAAACAAATAAATAAAAGACTAAACACTGAACAGATCTATGCATTTGGAGGACACCCTTCTCCAGAGTGACTTACGTGTATCTTGTTTGTAGGCTACTACTGAGCGGAACTTGGTGGTGGTGGGATTTGAACTCAGAACCTTCCGATCAGCAGTCATGTATACACTTCATGCATTTTAGATTCTTTATGTTCATTTCAATTCAAGAGTTTCTTGAATTGAACCACAGACCACTGAAGATCAATAGGGAACTCACATACCTCCGCAACAGGTTGTGAAACAGGTTAAAGAGAAAAGAAAACAAGACAAGCAGGCAGGAATATCAGGAGTATCAGGAATCACACAGTCTGTATACTGTAACAACCTTTTAACCAGGACGTCAACACTCGCCTTACATCGTCAGTGGCATTCCTATGTCTATACTCACCACCGTGTGATGGAAAAGGAGCTCCCACGACTGGATGATCTTCTGATTGACCACCATGTCAAAGAAGTCATATATGAAGTATCCTAAAAGAAAAACATCATTATTGTATTGATCAGATCTACTAATGAGAAAACTGCCTGCAACATTTCTAGTACTTATTAAGGGCAAAGCTCCCATGACAATGGTAACCAAGATGTCAGTGACAGAGGGCTATTTATAATACATCTCCCACCATGAAGGTATCCATGGAGACAGCCTGACAGAATGGTGGAGAATGAACAGACCGAACAGAGCACAGAGTTGCTAGAAAAACCCCACTGATGTGTATACAGTATAAGATAAGCATTTCAGGATAATGGCTAGATGCATTACAGATAATCTAGCCTGCCATTATCTGATGGTGAAGTGCTGTGGCTTGATTTTATTTACACGGTAAGCGCTTCTTCTACGGAATGTTCATGTGTTGGATCTATTAGATCGGAATTCATTTCAATACATTTCTAAGTAGCCATCATATCACTATCACATGCCGCTGATTTATTCCTACAACTGCATGATGTGATAATCCATTCCAAAATAAACTATACCATTATCTACGTTACACATTTGATCTCACTCCTGCTTCTGACACACCTGTCACTTACAGAACGTTTGTTGTTTTTTTTTGTGTAGACTTTGAACGCTAATGATGTAATATTCAGGGTCAATGATCTGTTGCTTATGTGAAAGGAATTAAATGTGAGGTTTGTAACTCATGATGCTGTTGGGAGGAGTAGAGTTCTGAGAATAATAAAATTGACTCACTCCACAATCCAACATACTGTATTACCCTGGTCCTATTGCTTATCTGTGTCTACAGGGCACAAACATATAATAAATTGTTCACTTGGACTAGTGGCCCATTCATATAGAGTCACATGACTACAGGCATGGGCGCTTGGGACCACAATGCCACAAAGGCGCTCATTGACTCTCCAGCACTGGCTAACGTCTGCTAACAGCAAGAGTGGGATACGTTTAGGATTGTAAAATATCTTTGGAATTTTGGGAATTATAATATGTACTTATTAGCTGTAATAGGTTATCATTAAACAGTCAAATGCTAATCTACACTACAGGCTAAACAACAAAATAAAAAAATAAAAAATATATATATATATATATATATATATATAGACTTAAAGAACCAACAGAACACAGCATTAAACCTGAAACCTAATTTAATAAATTGTAGGCAAGTTGTAT
>JAOVVF010000048.1:14049493-14108592 GCA_028565595.1 Duopalatinus emarginatus
GAACTGCAAAATGCAGAACAAAACCAACTCAATCATACTCTTCTTAATAGAAATGAAACTATTGAAATTAAACTTCCCATTTAACAGATCACCATCACTCAAACCTGCAACAGTACGTCATCCGGGAACTTTTTTCGTACTGCTTTGATGCATACTGCACATTCGGACACACTAGTCACGCTCACGTACTGTTTTCGCATACTGTTCAGTACTGAAGTATGCGATTTAGGATGCAGCCTTACTCTTACTGAAGCAGCGCGACAAGCCTCAACTACGGGTGAATCGCAGGGCCAAATTAGAATTTGAGTTAACGGCACTTTTTTTAATCGCAATAATTTGAGATTGCGTTAATGTGTTATTATCACGTTAACTTCGACAGCCCTAATATATACATATACATACAGACATACTTACCTACATATCTATGTACCATACATACATTTATTTATGTATATATATATATATATATATACATATCTATTTATATATGTATGTACCAGGTTCGATCCCCACACAGGGTAAGATACGACTCAGGTGCCCTTGAGCAAGGCGTTAACACCTACATGTGTTTTGGTCAGTGGCCAAAAGCCAGAAAAGCCAAAGAAAACTCACGTAAACACAGGGAGAATACGCACATACACACAAGTGAAAGTGAACTATTTGCCTATTGCGCTTACACACAGAGGAATGCAACCTCCGCATTAAACACATCCGTACAGTAAAGCACACACACCAGTGAACATGAGGTGGCAATGTACACACTTGCCTGCAGCGGGGAGCAGCCCCAAACCATGGCACCCAGGGAGCATTTGGGTGATTAGGTGCTTTGCTCAAGGGCACATCAGTTGTGTCTTGCCCTATGCAAGGCCTTCTGATCACAAGACCAGTTCCCTAACCACAGGGTCACGGCTGCCCCCGGTGCCAGGGATTGAACTGGTAGCATTCTGGTCACAAGAAAGTAAAGTCATTACCGGAAATGGTTAAAAGTTGAATTAAAACCCTAAATTGTGTACTGTGACCAAAAAAATGGTTCAGTTAAATATGAGCCCCCAGCTGCAACCCTAAGAGGCCCACCTGAACCTCCAGTGATTTTGCCTACTGCAGCCTCTGAAGAGCTAAATATCTCACTTCACCACAGTGACAACTCTGAGGTGACTGCAGAGGGAAATACTGGACACTTTGCTACTTTCCTGACAGCAATGCTAATGCTAAAACATAGTTATTCATACACAAATGACAGAGGAATCAAGTTTTACTTGAAACAGGTGACAGTGAATGTTGTGAGCGCTGCAGCCAGGGGGCGCTGTGGAGTCGTGGTAGTGCCCGGATGTCGTTTCAGTTTCCAACATGGCGGGTGGGAGGTCTTGTTGCCGAGGGGTTTGACTTTTGATAAGCGCATTTAGCCAGTTTTTGTTTTTTTACTAAACTTTCTAATCGCCTCACAGTTGAAAAGCGCGCTTTGGGGAGTTTATGGAGGTGAAAGCTTGACGGAATCGACTTTATACACCAGGTAACGTCTGAGAAATATATTTACACTTTCTTCATCGACGAACCAAGTTTTTGTGGACTGAAGACTTTAGTTTCGGCGATTCTGAAAGCTAATAGTTAGCTAAAGGAGCCGCTAGCTAGCGAGCTAACTATTAGCCTACATGCATGGCAGACTCAGTTAGCCTAGCATATCCATTTTGAAAGTCGGGACGTTAAAAACAGGTTTGTCAAAAGAATAATTTAGTGTTTAATCTGAATGTTTACTTTAATATACTTTAATACATCAACAGCTTGATTTTTATAGTTTAACATTTTTACTTTTAGTCAACTTTATCACCTTTATTGTATATATTCTACTACTGTTTCTAGCTAGTCAGCTGTACTGGTCTTGATTAACTTAGCTAGCTAAGCTACTTAATGTAACATTAGTTAGTTAACCTAGCTAAGCTAAGTTACTTCATATATATAATAAATAGTATTAAGTGTTAACTCTTGTGATAGTAAGAAAATAACTAGAATCACAAACTTTGTTAGCTATTGAGGTTTGTTGCCATGTATTTGTGGTTAACTGATCCTGTATACAAGTATCAGTGTAAGTTTGTTAGTTCTTAATAAACACCTCATTTATTATTTCAGAATAACATTTAAACTTAGAAATGGGTAATGTAAACCACCTCCATTACTTAATATATAGTTAATTACAAGGTTGTCACTAATTCATGCCCCCCAGGCTGTTAGTTTCAGCCACTCACACACTTGGTTCAGGTAGGACAAGGAAGAAGTGCTCTCAGCTAATGCTCTCAGGAGTCCTGTGTATTCTCACTGATCTAGATAGAAGGTCTCAGTTGCTGGTAGTATTTTATTTCCTTCACCTGTTTCATTGCTATTGTTTCGTATCACCCAGATGAATCATTAGAAGTCAGTTTCGATCAGGTTGGCATGACTGAGATGTTTGTGGTTTCAGTATTGAATTTATACTGTATAGTTTTACAATACCGCACTGTACCATGGGTTGATTTTCCAGAAAGCATCTTATGATCTTCCACAACTTTGCAATTACTTTAAACTGGTGGTCATTATCAAGTAGGGAATAAAAAACAACAAAGTGTTGACATTAATAATGTAATATTTAAAAAACTTAAAAAAAACGCCATAAAAATTACTACATTTTTCTCTGTTAAATGACAGCACATTTGTGTAGTCTGTTTTTCTAGTTGGCTTAGATAATGTGACTGGCTGCCTTGTAAGTAACTTTGTATAAAAACCAGTGAGTCAACCGATAGGTTTTTCTTTCAGGGCCGGTAGAAAAATGATTATCTGTGACAAGAAGAGGATGGTTTATTTTGGGCTGACATTTTGAATGCTTTTAACATTGTTTTATTTCTGGCATGAAAATAAACAGTCTGTGACAATATTACTTGGCCACCTAAGCCTAAACTATGCCTTTCTTAGTCATACTATACTAATAGCGACTACTATTTTTATTTTTTCAGTATTCAGTGATGGCAAAAAAAAAATCAAACTACGTAATTTAGGCTGCATTTATATCATGAAGTAAGAAGCATCATATGTTAATCTAGCCTGTGTTTCCCTACTTTATTTAAAGCTGTGTAAAGCCCATTTGCTCATATATGAGAGAAATCTACATTCAAACAAAAGTCAACCCCGTGTGGAAGGTCTGTGGTAAAGTTAATGAAAATACTATGGAGTGCTTACTGTGTGCTGCAAATGTTTATTCTATTAACTCGATTTCCATGATGATGGTGATGAGACTGAAGAGCTAAAGTGTAATTTGTTGAATGGTTGCTTAAATGCTGACTGTATTCACAAGAGCTGTGCTATAGGGTAATGTTTCATTTGAAAGAAAAACTATACATAACTACTTGATAAATGTACAGTGTCAAACTGCTGCAGTTTATAGCACAAGTGCAGAAATTAGCCCTTATTGCAATCCCATATTTCTTTTATATTCCAAGCTTGGTTTTTCAGCTGAAGTGTAGACTTTATACTGGTCCAAAAAGGTCCAATTATCCAAGTGTAGCTTGGTTAAAAGTAGGGCGTGCACAACTCTTTGTATGCTCTTTTTTCAGTATAGTCTATCTAGAAAGGCATATTTTGTTACAATATGAAACTACAGTGCCACATTTGTTAAATCTTCATGGCATGTGGACCGCTTAGATTTGGTTCACATATAGTTTGTATTTACACAATTTCACAAATAAACTGTAGTCTAGTCTATATAGTATCTAATAGAAAAAAAATGGTCAAATTTTTTTACCATGGTATTACTGTGCTTACACAAACCAGCAATACAGACAACCTGAAAGCCACTAGCAACCTAGTTTCACTAACGTTTCAGCAGTGCCACAAGCAACTACATTCATTGTTGCTTCGATGCTGTAATTTGTTCTAAAATACTGGAAAAAATGAATATAAATAGCAAGCTAGCAAAAATGTGGAAGTTTGATTCAGTGCTAGTACATACTGTTAGCCACACCAAATGAAATGCATTCATTTTTTCACACTAAACGATTGACAATAAATGGTTGATCCCTAATAGACATGGTAATGTATTAAAATCATCACATTATTTTATACCTGTTATTAGACTCAGAAACTACTTTCAGAGCCAGTGCTGTGGTTCTAATTTGACATGTAATGAATGTTTCACACTGAGGGCTCCTAGTCTTTCAGTTGGCATACTGTTATTATTATACCGTAATTATATGTCAGTGCTGTTACATCAGAAAATTATGCCATTGCTTTGTCTGGTATAGCACAGCCTGCTCTCTCAATATTGTGCAGTTTATCTAATGAAGCAAAAATATTTGCTTTGTGCTAATAAGAATTTCTTCAACATGAATAGCTTTTCCCCTTAATATGTACGGCAGTCAGTGGACACTTAGGCTTGTACTGGAAATTAGTTGGTTGATTGACATGATGTACAGGGTGTCTGAAAAGTCAGGGACAAATGGGAATATGTTGACAAGTATATCAATCTGAATATGTTAATGTTAAAAATCCCCCAGAGCATCATAATGAAGGCTGAGAAAATGCCTAGAATGTAAGGGAGTAGAGAATATGTAAATAATAAATGCAAAATGAAGTATATGCTAGGGCGGCCTCCTGGAAGGCAACCATCTTTTGGAGACCTGTCAGTTGACTGTCAGGCAGTGCATTCTTTTATCAGTCACTGTGCATTACATGTATAATAAGAGCATAAAATAAATAGAAGCTTTGAAATATGTGCATACCATTTTGAACAGGAATTATGAATAAGGGGAATCATTAATATATTTAGTTTCTGCCCCATTTTGTAGTTGTTTTTATCCAAACTGAGAAGCTATCATGCGATTGTTAATTATGTATTCAGCACCAAACTATAAAGAACAGCATGCATTTTTGATGAAGTCATTCTCATAGTGGTACTTGAGTTTTTAGGGTTAAAATGTGTATATTTTCTCTAATATAATGAATTGGGGTAAAAGATTGCATGATTATTTATTTTAACAGAGACTATATGTTGATACATGCCGAGTTGAAAGCTCTTGTTGTACGCTGTCTATGTATTCTTACTATGTTCTGAAGATCATTAACATAGGCTAAGTTTTATAATAACCTCTTATTTTCTGAGCATGATGCATTTGTTCGTTTCTTCTCAGGTCTGTTAAAAACCTGCGTAGGTTTTCTAGAGTCTTTTCCAAATGCTTTCAGTCCAACTTTGACTCTGCTTTCATCTTCAGTATTAATTTTATTTCAGATGTAGTTTCTCCTATTTAAGGCAGCTTGCATCCTTATTGTTAGGAGACAGAGTGTCAGACGATTTAGATGGATGAAATCTGTACTTGGCGCTCCGCACATTCCTGGCATACAAGAGCAGAAACAGAACCTCAAGCAAGATGTATCTCCTTAGATATATAATGCATTAAAGCAACCCGTTTAGATATGCAGGCTTCAGACTTTTTCCCCTTTACTGGAATGTATGTTGTATGTTGATGAAGTGGTATACAATACCCTCACCATGGTATTCGAAAAATGCTAGCTTGGAGTAATACTATAACCAAAATATGCATTTCAAACACCATATAAAATGTTACCTGTTTGGTAGATTAACTTTTATTACTATCTATTATTACACACACAAAAGCATTTTATTCAAGCTTTCTTACTAGTTATAATTTAGAAACATGAGTATAGTGTAATACCTGGAATTTTGGTGACAGGGGGTGAGGCTTGAGTATGTGTAGACGTTAAACAGGGATCCTGACACTCATTTATAATTAGTTTATTTATTAGCCACACAGCACTTTAAATCTCACAGTTTACCAGTGATTTGCCAAAAAGTGCTGTGGTTGCCTTATTTACATATGGGAAAGTAGAATAGTGACAGAGCTAGATCCAGCCACACACAGACTGCATTCTTACAGTCACTCTGTGCATTATGTGAACAGTACACTCTTTGGCTTGTACAATAGACAGTAGAGGTTATTATACGTCACATGTTTTCAGTCTATGATGATTGAATGGACTAGTGACTGGCCAATCAACTGGCCCAACATGCCCTCTCAGGGCATACTTTTTATATATGGCCCTTGGGGTTATGCCCTTTGTTTATAAGCCCTTTGTCCTGAGGGGCTTAAATTAAAAAAATAATAACTAAACCAATGTGCAGGTTTGGGCACACACTCTGGGTTTATCAGTTAGTGAAAGCATCTAGACTGGTCAAACATTGACTGTTTGGGTAGTGGTTATACCCAAGTATCAAGGTCACTTGTGCTTGACTGGCAGCAGGCAGTGTACAGTGCAGTAATTTTTTATTTTCATCCTTGGTGTGGTGTGGTGTGATGGAGTTGGGTGGGTGGGAGTTGGGGGGTTGAGACAGCTGACCACTGGCAGCAGTGCAACTGCCATTGGTCTTGTATTGTACGCTCTCAGTGAGGTCATCATGTTTATATGCAAACTCAGGGCTTTCAGTCCAGACAGTATAAAGCAGTGTGTGTGCACAGAATGTTATTGTTTGATAAATCTTGTAGGACAAATGAAAGTATTTAACCCATCACTAACTAGACCTTTGTTAGGTTTGTTGATGTACAAGAATGTTGCCAACAACGATGGAGAAAATGGTCAGTGTACATGTCACATAATGTCTCTAGGTCCTAAAACATGATGCAAAAATGTACTTCATTAGAATGTCTGAAAATGACATTTCTTCTATATATTTAAATGAGGCTTGCATAAATTTAATGTAGTATTCTCTCATTAATGTTAAATTATTTCAATCACGTGAACAGTTCTCACAGCTAATATTTTAAAGGCAGGTAAAATAGGCAAGCATAAGGATCTGAGCGACTTTGACAAAGGCCATATTCTGACTAGGTCAGAGAATCTCTAAAACAGCGGGTCTTGTGGGTTGTCAGAATATGCAATGGTTAATATCTAACAAAAGTAGTCCAAGAAAGGATAAGCAGTGACCGGGTCGTAGGCACCCAAGACTCACTGATCCTTTGGGGAGGATTTTTACTATTAATGTTTTACCAGGTAGAAGGTTGGTAGTAGAAAAACTGGTCATTGGAATATCTTTAAGATAGACAGGTCCAAATGTGTTTTACTTTTAAAATCATACACTGAAAATCCCTGCCTCTGGCACTGTGATTGGTTCTTTCTTAAAAACAGACCACCAGTTGCGCGCATAGAGGAGTTGCTCATTTTATTGTAGCAACCAAAACAAAACTGTCCATCTTGTGTTTTAACAAATACATTTGCCTGAATATCGCCTTTTTAGACAAGTTAAAAAACAGCAAAACAGTTGCCAAGTTGGTATACAGTACAGGAGTATAATTTGTTTTAATTTTATTTGTCAGTACTATCACAGTGTTGATAATTTCAGTCCTTCATAGTCCTCCCACAGCTGAACTTAATTTAAAGGTCTTTAGGTAATGGCCTTTTGTACATTAATGGTCAATGCTCAAGGTTTGGTCAATATGCAGCCTGCCGTCTAACAAGAGATTATCCAGGACAGTGTTTCTGTATCGAAGCCAAAATGGTAACCTTATTTGTGCGTCCGTTATGAAACTGAAACCAAAAAGAAAATCATAGTTAATCATCTGAAGTCTTATCCTCATAGTTTCCTTGACCCACTTCTCTCTGAAGATTTACCACTTGAAATGTCTAAAAATGATGCAGGAAAAATGGGTAACCATAAGGATCTGATTGACTTTGACAAGGACCAAACTTTGATGGTTGACAGCTGGGTCAGGCCATCTTCAAATCCAACAGCTCCTGTGGGGTGTTCAGTGTACAGTAGGTCTCCTTACATGCAAATCTTTTCTCCAGTCTGATTGAATTCTTTCCGATTACAGATTCAGGTGTTTAAATGTACACTCTACTGAACAATTTGATTAAAATCGTCATTTACAATGCGCACTACAAGTAATCCGATTCAATATAACACATATGCAAAGAGTAAAATTTACTGTACACATTACCATGACAACGAGCTTCACGTGAGTTCAGTCAGAGAGGAGACGCAAAATGTTACCCAACCTTTGCTCAAATACTTGCCTGAACAGCTCATTGGGTCAACAGGGGAGCTCTAGGGCTGACAACAGGGAACAAGAGAAGAGAGTGGGGGGGTCTAATATGTGGTATGTGTGAATTGTCCGGTGCTTGAATAAAGTTCTGATATTTTCTGCAACAGCCTTGAACTCCCTTATTATTAGACAATACGCTTCGTCTCCTCTGCTAACTGTTTTTTTGCTCCCACCATGCTAAAGATTATTAGCTTCCTTTATGACTCGAGCACATGCGCGGAATGTAGATAAACTGTCTGTTTGGGAATCTAATTATATACAGATGTTTATATGGCTATTATTCTTCTATTTAATAGATAATTTAAAGGATTACCCACCTCGTTCAATCGGAAAGAAAATGTAATCGGAATGAACCCAGTCAGACTACTTTATTCCAATTGAGGTATATACAAGGACATATTCTATTCTGCTTGAGCTATCAGTTGGATTATTAACAGATTATCTGGCTGCTTGTGAACATGGGCTACGTATTGGTTAGTACCTACCAGAAGTGGTCAGAGAAATAACAACCGGTAAACGGGCAACAGGGTCAGCACACCTTCAGAGGTCATTGGGAGTCCACAATTCTACAGATAAAAGCTGTTTTCTGTGTGTTCTCCAAGTGTCTGTCTGGCTTTCCTCCAGGAGCTCTGGCATGCTCTCACAGACATACAAAGACATTCAGTCAGGTGAATTGGAAATGTGGACACACCTAGGGACAATTAAGTGTGTGTGAGTGTATGTGTCTTTTGTGTCTGCCCTGTAATGGACTGGCAAAATGTCCAGGGTGTTTCCCTGCCTTCCACCCAATGAGCACAGTGATAGACTCCAACACCCCACACAACACAGTAGTACAGGAAAGAGGCTTAGATAATGAAAGCTTGAGAGAGAAACGTAATAAGCTTTGTAGCAGAGCCTGAGGCGTGCTCCTTCTGTTGCTAGAAATAGAGCTGATTTCTAAACACCTGACTTCCGCTGCCTATTTCTCAGATTCTGTCGATTGCATCTGTAAAGGGTTGACGTCACTTGAAGGCTATTGAAAAGTTATTTTTAACCAGTTATGTAACCATATAACATATATTATTGTCATCGGGAGTTGGAGAATGATTGGTACAGCCTGTTCTGTAGTCTGAAACTGTACATTTACAAGGTTGTGGGCATGTATGTACACCGGGTTTACAAAATCCTAACACCACAGTCACTACCATGTCACTGGTATGTTAACTTCTTTACTGTGTTCAGAATGATTAATCGCTCAAATAGTAAGTGCTTCCTTACCGTTGATGTATAGAGTAGAGGTTTATCGAGATACAAAACATGTATAACGTTTCATATATATTTTGCATTTTTTACATCTTTCACAGTAAAAGAAAAATCTGCTTATGCCTAAATCTCTAATTTAATGTTTCATGTAATCCTTTTAGTTCAGTTCTGTGGTATTCTGAAGATATTCTACTTGAAAGAGCATGCCATTGACCCTAGTAATACATTCATGCTGAGATCTTAAGGGAAAAACTCATGTGCTTCCTGACAGCTCCACTGCCCCTACGAAAAATTCTTTTCAATACAGACACAAACCAATAAACAGTGGGCTTCCAGGCCTGACTCACCCGGGTGAGGGGGGGAAGGAGGCTTCACCAAACTCTTATAAGAGATGAGTGTTTGGTTTTAGGGAGTGGCTCTTTATCCTACTAAGAGCGTGTGCTTTTAGTGAAACTTGCACAGTGGAAAGAGGTTTATGCTACTGTATAAAAAAGCTCATGTATGTTTATTGGGAACGGCTTAAACAAACAAATCCAAACAAAAAATGATGTACTCCACTTCAAAATGCATTTTTTATCATTGGGTTTGAATGAGTAGCTTTTGCTGTGCAATCCTGAGATTTAACTATATTTATTTTGTGTACGTTATTATCATGTCTTCATTAGACATGTTTTTTAATTAATTAAACTTATTAGTAGTAGTTAGGGTTGTAAGATTGTGTGTAAAATTCAGTCATCCTGTTGTGCCTCCTAACAGTCACCAGTTGATCATATCTGTAAGCATGATGAAGCTTACAAGATGTGTGTTCCAGAAACAGCTGTAGATGTGATAACTAGTCTTCATTTTGAGTAATTTGGTTTTATTTATTTTTTTATTTATATATATATTTTGTCAATTTTCTGTTAATATGGTAAAAGTAATGATAAAAGAGTGAGTGGTAGCTGTAACTAAGCTCATTATAAAATGTACATAAAATTAATTACACTAAACATGCAATCCAATTATCAGTTTGTTAGATAATCAGGATGTTGGATAAATATTGATTAATATTTTTTAATGAATAAAAAAAGTGCATCATGTACTATTCTGATGCATCTCCTCTGTCAATATAAAATACTACTGGTATGACAAACATTGTTTATTAATGCTGAATTAATCTTTTTGCATTTTTTTTTTTTTTGCAAGTTACATTTACTTTTTTGTTGTTGAAAAAATCAGTTACAGTATAGACTGCACTGTGGTTTGTTTAAGGATCAAAACTGATTGTCACATTGCTAACATTTACTAACAAATTTATCTTCTAGTAAATATGAACTATACATCAATTAAAGATCAGATCCTGCTTGTTACCAGCCAGTCCTGGAGAAGGTGGGACTGTCAGAGAATAGGTAGGGAGGGAAAATAACAGCTAGCTGTTGCTACTGAAAGCTGTTTCCTTCATCTGCAGCTGCTGCAATACACCACTTAAGGACATTAATAAAGGCTATGCACCACCTAATGGATGCCCCTGGTGATTTCACATTGTTTTAGATACTAAAATATATAGACATTACTTAAAATGAAAATAGCAGCTTAATTTGCAGTAAAATTGTTGATTTTGATTACATTTATGGAAAAACCCGAGCGCACTACGAAATTCCTGACGCGGCATGTGATGTCATTCTGACTGAATTGGACTGGGATATTCCCGGTGCTGGATCTTCAGATTCCGATGATATTGTAAAGGATGAATTTGCGTGGCTAAACAAGCTGTATTTCTTAAATTTGTGAAAAAAAATTACGTTTTCTGACTATCGATAATCATGTTAAGTACTCAAATTCCTCTGTGTGTGTGTGTTTGACACTTTCATATTAGGTGGTGCTTTGCCTTTAAGAGATCCATGGTGATTTCCTAAATAACTAAAAAAATCCTGATTTCCAGATGGGCTATTTAAAAAAGGAACAAAGAGTTGAACAGCCCTGCTGCTAACCAGTTTGTGCTAGGATTATTGGGCCGTTTTTTGACCAATATAAAGTCTTGGAATATAAAATAAATATGGGATTGTAATACTTAGGGATGCTAAAAAAATCGAATCTTTAAAGGATCCTGATTCCTAGTCCTGGCGATTCTGAAATTATGATTGTTCAAGTTTAATTTTTTTGCTGCTCCTAACCCCAAATGTATTGCATATCACATTATGTGTCCACTCGGCCACCAAAAAAGAAGGCCATCTGGGCCACCATACAGCAAGCTAGTTAGCCAACTCCCTTTATAGCAGACTAGCGCACTATGACTGTATCTGTGTCTAAGTCTGTATTTTATTTTGTTATGGCAAACTGAAGTCTGTGTTTACATTTGTATTAATATATTTTGAAGTACTTGTTCATTGATAGATTTTTTTATTTAAGAAAAAGCCAGGCAGCTTAGCTAACCTAATACTGGTGATTTAAGTTGCAGAATTTTATGCACATTTCCATTTTTTCGGTATAAATATTAAATGATGCAAAAAGATTTGATACAGTAAGGAACCTTAAAAATTTTCGTTTAAATAAATGATCTATTTGTTTACATTGTTGTTTTATCTGGTCAACAAAATTTTTAGACCATTTGAATAGAAAAATCGTTCCTGAATCAAAAACTGATTCTGAATCGAATCGTGATCGAATTAAATTACCAGACACTAAGACATTCGCACCTCTAAGGACTAATTACTGAACTTATGCTATAATCTGCAGCATCACGTAGTCTACAAATTTTATTAAGCACTAATTGGATCACTTGTGCTATATGTTCATTTATTCTTTCAAGTAAAACATTTAGAGAAATTTCGCCTGAAGCACAGCCCTTGTGAATTACAGTCATCATTTAAGCAATCGTTTACCAAATTGAACTTTTGCGCTTTATTGTATCAGGGCCTTGTGCAAAACTTTTATGTCTTAATTTGGCATCATCATTATTATTATTTTTTTAATAGTAATAAGGTAATGTATGCCTGAAAACATATTGCTAAGTAAAGAAGGCTTGTAATTAAGTCCATGCTGCCAATTTCTTTTCACACTTTTTGTCACAGATTATTATTATTATATCTACCGTAGGAAAAAAAACATACTTGTCAACCCCAAATGTCCCTTTACTCCGGTGAACCTCAGTGGACAACCTTATTGAACTCTTGTGTAGTGAGTCCAGATAAACTTCACGCTGTGCCATTTTCTTAGATTAAATCTCGAAGACGTTCTCGGCATATTATGCTTATTGCATATTATGCAATACAACCCAGTTTAATAATTTTTGCAGACACTGATTTTCGACAGATATTTAAACACCTGACTTGGTTATTGCAATGGTTGGAATTTACTGGCAAACCCTGACAGTCCCAAACCTTATAGAAATAGTTTTGGTGACATTTTTTTTAGGGTCTGTGCCTAACTACTATAAGCACTGATGTTCCTGCTCTCCTCTTTTCTAGTTCTGATGCTCTGCTGCAGCCATGTTCAGCAAGAAGAAAAAGCAGCGCATTCAGATCTCTGCTCCCTCAAACTTTGAACACCGTGTGCACACTGACTTCGATGAGCAGGAGCAGAAGTTTGTGGGGCTTCCTCGCCAATGGCAGAGCCTCATCGAAGACACGGCCAAAAGGCCCAAGCCCTTCATCGATGCCACAGTCATCACCACTGTGGAGCCTCGGAAGGTAAGATTCTGGTTGCCCAAATTGGTGAAATTAATATTATTTCCATGTGAATATTTTTTTGCCTCAACCACATAGTCATAACATTGCTATAGATTATAATTTTTCCCCCCATATTTCTTAGTTAATGTCAGTTGTGGGTTTAAATCGAAACATATCTGTTCAGTGAAACTGATGATTAAGAGATTTGCCAGGAACGCTTGTGTGGTTTGTGCATATGAGTGTACAGTGAGTGTTCATTTCTTAATGATCAGTTACTTTATTAACATTGGAGAGCAGAACTTGACCATAAAACGGTCTTTAAAATTAGACCAACATAATTAGTTAAGACATTGTTATTTAACCACCAGTATGCGGCTTAGGCATATGTAGTTCACACAGTTGTTTGTTTTGCTATTTCTTTAGATAATGCTAAGAAAGCCAGCTGATCATTATTTAGGAGTCTAAGATAATGAGTGGTTTGTTAACCTTTGCCCTTACTTTTGGTGCAATGTCCATTTTTCCAGACCATAGTGCGAGGCAGTAAGCTAGGGGTTGACGGCTCTCTGACATGGCTCCTGGATGAGTTTGAAACCATGTCAGTGATCCGTTCAAACTCACTGCGACGGGGCAGTCCTCCCACACAGCCTCGCAGTGACTCTGGGGTGCAGGAGAATGGGGAGCACTCTTACCGGCACCATGAACATGCAGGCGAGAGTAGAGAAAGGTAAATATCGTCTTGTGCTGTGCTTTGTTTCTATCAAATGTGTTCTTAAATTTCAGACAACTGATGCTTATTTCTTATGTGTCTAAGTAGAGACAAAACACATCCTGATTCCCAGAAAGCAGCTCGATCTCACAGAGAAGATGAGAGACCGATGCAACCCAGAGGCCAAGAGCCAGGCAGGCACAAAGAGCAAGAACGACCCCCTGGACCTCCAGCACCACCTCACAGAGAACGAGACAGAGATCGAGATCACCACAACCCAGTGGTCTGGAGGGAAGTGGCCAATGACAAAAGACCAAAATCCAGCTACACAAGTCAGGACGAAGGCCCACAGTCCCCACGGGACAAGAGACCTCTCTCTGGACCAAATGTTCGAACCCCCAACTTGCCTGTTGCAGAGGGGGTGATGAAGACTGCACAGCAAAGCCGACCGTTTAACACTTACCCCCGCACTGAAAGTGACTCAGCAAGAAACCCTAGCAGTCAGGTGAGAAAAACAGAAAACTGACAGACGTTATAAATGTGCACATATTCTGCTCTGTTACTTACTTATCTCCTTTTTCACTGTAGGACCTGAAGCCAGGCAGGACTCATGACCCTCCTCCGAATGGCCCATCCAGTGGTTCAAGCCGAAGTGGGAACAGTGGGGGTAAAGGCTCCACCCAGCAGCATCATGCTTCTCACCCTGCTTTGGGACCCGAGCCCTCCCACAGCCAGCCATTTCCGCCAGCATCCCGACCCCCTGCACCCGCTGGGCCACCCCCTGGGCCCCCCCAGCAACCCCAGCGTGTTTCTCACGAGCAGTTCCGTGCTGCTCTCCAAATGGTGGTTGATCCTGGTGACCCCCGCACCTACTTGGACCACTACATCAAAATTGGCGAGGGCTCCACTGGTATTGTGTGTATTGCAACAGTTAAGAGCACAGGCAAACTGGTAGCTGTGAAAAAGATGGATCTGCGCAAACAACAGCGGCGAGAGCTGCTCTTTAATGAGGTGAATTGCTGCAACTGTTTTTTTTGTATTTTCTTGTATTTTTTAAAACCCTCATCACTATGTGAGCTGAGCTTTTTTTTTATTATTATTATTTATTCATTAAGGTGGTGATCATGCGAGACTATCACCATGAGAATGTTGTGGACATGTACAACAGTTACTTAGTTGGTGATGAGCTCTGGGTTGTCATGGAGTTCCTTGAAGGCGGTGCACTCACTGATATAGTCACACACACAAGGCAAGTGTTTGGTTATTTCTCATTACTTCCCAGGTAATACCCACACTGATGATTTCAGTATTATACCACTGTAAAAGTGTTACAGTTCCTGTATTAATACTACTTTCATCATATTGATGTAGTGAATCTGACTACTGTGTATAGACACACTGATCAGTCATAACATGAAAAACCACTGAAAGGTCAAAATGAATAACATTGCTTATCTTGTTTTAGTGGTGCTGTATCTTATTTTCAGGAGGTGAGATATATGACAAACGTCAAGTAAACAGTCAGTTCTCAAATATCACGTGCTGAAGCTAGGAAAAATGGGCAACTGTAAATATTTGAGCAATTTTGACATGGACCAGATTATGATATCTAAATCACTGGGTTAGAGACCAGTAGGCGTTTCCAGTGTTTAATGCCTACCAAAAGTGGTCCAAGCAAGGTCCAAGCAAGGACAAACAGTAAACCGGCCCAAGGCTCACTGATGCCTAGTCCGGCTAGCCCGGCTGGTCTGAACCCAAAGAAGATCCACAGAAGGAATATTGTCTTGGTTCCACAGAACACCTTCAGAGGTCTTGTGAAGTCTATGCCTCAGCAGGCTGTTTTGGCAGCTGTTTAGACAGGTGGTTTATATTTTATGGCTGGTCTGCGTATAACTTATAGTATGTCTACCACTAGGTGGCAGGTTTGCATGCTAATCATTGACTTCTTTTTATACATGTTGTAACCCATCTGTGTTTATTTTTGGGCCCCCATTAAAGTGTTGTATATGTGCCATATGTGTTTCAGGATGAATGAAGAACAGATTGCCACTGTGTGTCTGTCTGTCCTTAAGGCTCTGTCAGTGTTGCACGCTCAGGGTGTCATCCACAGAGACATCAAAAGTGACTCTATTCTACTTACTCATGATGGCAGAGTGAGTTTTTTTTTTTTTTTTTTTTTTTTTAAAGTTTTCAGAGTTATTAGTTAATTAAGTCATACCATCTGTTGCTTAAAGCAAAATTCCAACTTGGTCCTGCACTACTTCTTGTTTGACACATTTTATTGATTTATTTGTCTCCAACACACTTGTCTGAATTAATTGATCAACTAAGGTAAAGTTGATGCTGATGCAAGTATTTAAATATGCAGTGCGGGGGGCTTACACCAAAATGAAGTTTGGGAACCGGCAGTATAAAGGATGCCCTTGGTTTAGAAAAGTCATGTAAATTGTTAAAACCATTACCACAGTTGCATGTTCCGTATCGCCTGTTCCTCATGAAACCTTCTGTGTTGTGGTTTAACTTGTTTTACAAAACCTTCGACTTTAACGTGCTTGGAACCATTTTGTATGAAATAAAAAATATATGCATGTTGCAAAATCAGCATCATTATCGGTTTTAGTGGTATCATTAAAAGCCAGGCACTCAGGGTGACCCTAAAATAAATGCTGGTGGCTCACACTGGGGCATGGTTGCATTTTGTGGTTGCTGTGAGAGAAGGGGAAGTTTTTTTTTGGTTTTTTTTTGGGTTTTTTTTCTCAGTGCTTGTCAGTTGTTTCTCGGCAAGCCTTTGTGTGTTTGCATTTTTTTATGTTTCGTTTCCCCATGACCGGGTGGTCAGCCATCCTCGGCCCATACCTACTCTTATGTGTTTGTTAACAAAATATGATTAGCTTTATTATGATTTGCATTTTTAACTGATCTTTTTTAATATTTAATATTTTTTATTATTCTTAATTGTCCGTATTTAGAATTTAAATTTACTGTATTACTGGCAAATTACTTTATGCTAAATGTGAACACTACTGGATGTGACAACCCTGAATGGGATTGCATCAAACCTGATGGGAAGTGACCTCTTGTATCTTCTTGCAAAAGTTTTGCATAAAACTAGACTGGAAAGCCCTGGAGTGCATTGTGTATGTGTAATTGTGTATATTTTTAGGTGTTAGATGATTTCTTAAAGGCTCTCTTTTTTTGACCATCTTCAGATAAAGCTGTCTGACTTTGGCTTCTGTGCCCAAGTTTCAAAAGAGGTCCAGCGAAGAAAGTCATTGGTTGGAACTCCATATTGGATGGCACCTGAGCTTATCTCAAGACTGCCATATGGACCAGAGGTAAGATCTTTTTCTGTCCTTCACATTAAACCTACCACTTTAATCCTGATACATCCTGATTTCATGTTTAATAACACAGTAAGGAATCCTGAAATTATCTTTTTGTTCACAGGTGGACATTTGGTCTCTTGGCATTATGGTAATTGAAATGGTTGATGGAGAGCCTCCATATTTCAATGAACCTCCACTCAAAGCGATGAAGATGATTCGAGACAACTTGCCCCCCAAACTGAAGAACCTTCACAAAGTAAATCCTTTAACAATTTGTTATTCCTTATTTGTGAGTGAGTGTGTTCAGAATATTGTTAAATTTTGTGGTACTTTCTCACTTGGCTTCGTTTACTCTTTCAGGTCTCGCCACTTCTCAAGGGTTTCTTAGACAGGATGCTGGTTCGGGACCCTGCCCAAAGGGCCACGGCCCAGGAGCTGCTCAAGCATCCATTTCTCTCTAAATCTGGCCCTCCCTCTTGTATCGTGCCTCTCATGAGACAAAACCGCATGAGATGAGCACGAGCACAATTCCACCAGGACCCACTGTTTATCTCAAAGTACAGACCTGTTGAGGCAGAAGGCTTGCTGTAAGGTGCAGCTATGCACACTTTGAGTTGCAGATCAAGTATTTGAAAAACAAAAAAAAACAGACTTGCCTCCAAATACTGTAAACACTGCTGTTGGCCTGAGCTGTGGCCTTGGGGAGGGACTCAAACCAAAAGAAGCCCTGCAAAGACAACAATGATGATTTTACACTTGTTGTATGATCACTGGAAACATATCTTTGCTCAAGTGAGAACTCAGTGTCACTGTTCCTCTTTTTCTAAGGAGGGTTTTTGGACAGATTTTGCAGTTTGAAACATCTCCCACTGGCTGTGTTTCTGGGTGAAGCATTTTCATTTCTGACTTAAAATGCTTTAACATCGGGAACTTTTTGGAGCTGCTGTTTCACCCCTCACAGTGGAAGCAGTGCCCTGTCTCAAAACTCAAACTTCACCTCCTGCACCATAACCACTTTCTGACTTAATCGATTTAAAGAGGAAAATAACTACTGAAGAGCTATATTTTACAAAAGAAAACAAACACTAGGCTCCTGTTACAACGCTAGACTAGGTAAACACTGGATGCGTGCTTTTAATTCAAACCCTTTCCCAATTTTAGGGTGTTGGCTGAAACATTGCCCCTTGTCGTTTTAATATATTTTTGGGAGACAGTGAAGAATATTTAAGCACTGTTTAAGAAGAAACTGCACTCCTGTTTGCAGTTTTTTTTTAATCCAACACACACAAATCCACCTGCTCTTTCAAACCGAATGAAATATTACCCAATATATAAAGGGATGTTTTACCATGTAGCTGTGTATATTCTTGTGCAGAATTCCTTTAAGATGTGAACTGTATGAGTGAAACATTCAGGACTATGTGAACGTATAACCTAGGCCTGGGTGTCCTAGTAAGGCAGAGCAGATGGGGAATCGGATCAGATGCATTAAATTCAAGACTATACTGTAGCACTCTAGGGCTGGTGCAGTCCCATGTTACTAGGGCTAAGTTTGCACGGGACCTGATCTCCAGCAGTTGATACTTCCTTTAGTTTGACTGTTCAGCAGCTGCTGTCCTTGTGTCCTGCTACGTCACTTAGACACATATATGGTAATGTAGCTATGGGCTCCTGCGGGCACAAATGTCCTATTTCAGTGCAGGGCTCTGTAAGTAACTGTGCCTTTATCTTCTATTTCTGAGCTTCTGAGACTGGGACCACATAGACAGCAACCAAAGATATGACTCTAAAAAACAGAACTGAAGCTACTGGTGTGAATCACTCTACACTCGATCATTTTTCAATTTCACACCAAGCGTATATAGCGTTTGCTTGTTCTGGTACACATGTGCAGACTTCAGGTTGAGGACTGAATAGACCTCTGAAAGCAGATCGATCTGTTGGAGGATTTTAAAATGTTGTGTGTGCCGTTTTTTGTTGTGAGTAATTTCACAGTGTCAGGTTTAATCTGATGACATACTGTTTGAAAGACCTTCTGTAGAAAGTAGGAAGAAGTAACGTTGTACATAATTTGTGAGATATTTTAAAAGTTTTACGTGATGCCTTAACATCTCTCATTTTAATTGTAGTCACAAATTCTTAAAAATCACCCCACGTATGGATCTAGAGAACAGTGTACTTTTAAAACACTAATAATACTTACCAGCAGCTTTTTTCCTCACAGTAGAGTGCTCCAGTTTTTTGGAGGTGGAACTAAAAGACAATCAGTCATCTAAGTATCATACTGTTTTAATGTGAGTGAAGGTAGATTTACTTAGGCCTATGTACTGATTCTTCTTCAGTGACCAAACAGCATTCTCAAAGTCACCATTTTTTTTTGTACAGGATTTGAATGTAATTATTAAGGGTGGACAAAGAGAGGATGTCGATTCAGGAGTAATTATCATTCTTTTAATAACAAACAGCCTTAATGCATTTCCAAATCCAGTGGCACATGCAGGCTGTGATGACTTGCTAACCTTTTGGTAAAGAAAAAAGGAATAGAAAAAGACTCTCAAATTGAGATTTTTTAATGTACCTGCAGAATATTCACAGTGATACTATTGTCCTAAACACAAGCCTTGCTTTAGTGATCAATAGGACATACTGTACTGTGTGAGACATGGTTCCCATCTCATCTCATTCTCCATTTGTAAAATCGGATGGTTCTGACAACATTCAGTTCTAATGAGGTACATTTCTACATATTGAAAATGCACTAATGACTTTTTACACTAATGCCATCATTTCATCTCTCTGTTGGCTAATGCTCTACATATGGTTTGAATCTAGACCGTGTTCACTACAGGTTAAAGAACAGTCAATGCCTTGTGTTCACAGTATACTTTCAGTAAACTGTGTGAAATGTGTAATATCGACACTACGTTTTCTGATATCAATGTCTTTATTTAAATGGAGTTTGTGCTGAATCAGATATGGTACTGATACCATTGTTCATTATGAATTTATTTCATGTCAGATGTGTTTGTTTTCACTACATCAAAAATCCCACTAATGGGCTGTGCTTTTTCATACAGCGGCTGTATCACTACATGCTAAAATCATTGTGTGTTTGTGTGTGTGTGTGTGTGTGTGTGTTAAAACTATCTGTAGTTCTACCATTTGTAGGTTATATTTTACATAATCAGTTTGTTTTAATTAATTATTTTGAAATGAATGAATGAGAATACACTCAAAAGTTTGTCAATAGCATGTATACAATGATTTAAATGTTGCTGTCTGTCTTAGTGGACAAGCTCATGATTTTAGACTAATTTCCTCTATAAACACATGCTCCCAATCCTGTTTGGACTGTGACTACTACTGACTGGCCTGTTCATGTTTGTGTATCAGTGAGTTCAGTCCTTTCTTTGTGTTAACTGTAGTCATGCTGAAATGTTACTTTTGACCCCTGGTGTCAGTTCTGTCATGATTTGTGAATTTTTCTTGTTAAAAGGACCCCCCCCCCCTTTTTTTTTTTTTTTTTTGGAATACACTTTACTGCAAACAAATGTTTGTCTCCGATCTACTTTTGCTTTTTAAGGAAAATATTGATTTTGAAGATTGGAAAGATTGAGCATTTTAACCCTAACTTGACATGAACAACATCTCTCTCTTATTTCCACGGGTCTCTTTTTTTTATTTAATATGTTTTTCTCTTTCACATTCACACTGAGAGTGGGAAAAGTTCTGACATTATATTTCTTAGTTTAATTTGTTTACTTTACAAAAACCTGCCAAACCTTTTAACAGGAGTGTGTAGACTTTTTATACTCACTGTACACTGAACTGCCAGAAAAAACTGCTGAACCAGTCTAATATTTGGTAGGTCCCTCACGAGGCATGGACTCCACTAGCTTGCGGAAATATTCTGTATACAGAGCACCATGAACACCATCCTTCCTCTAGAACGGTCCACAGTTCTGTTATATTCCCAAGTTGTAGGATTTCTGTGTTCTGCAACCGGTACACCAGTTTAACACTTGATCCCTCACTTGCCCATGGACTTTACAGAATGTTTCCACAAGCCTGTAGGCAATCAACACCATACTTCCTGCTGAACGGTCCACAATTCTGACGTATTCAGAGGTGTAGGATCTGCGTGTTCCACAACCCATCACATGGCATCCCAGATGTGTTCGATGTGGTGTGAAAGTAAAAGTGAGTTACTCTTCTGACCACTGTAGTGTAGCATTGACCTGCACATTGGACTCATCCATGCACTGAAACACACACTAGTGAACGCACACTAGGAGGCAGTGAGCAGGCTTGCCCAGGGCGGTGGGCAGCCCCTTATCGCAGCCCCTTGGGGGGGGGGGCCTTGCTTAAGGGCACTTCAGTCGAGTCTTGTTGGTTGTGGGGATCAAACCGAGATAAGACTGTGGTGTAATTGATGAGCATGATGATAATACACGTCTGTGAGTATGTTAACATCCGTCCAACCTGCCTGTACGTGAACTGGAACGTGAGTAAATGTTACGTGAGCGCTGTTGAGTAAGAAGGAAGCCTCTGTACCATTGCAACACACTTGGCATGTCGTGTACCTCAGGTACTTCATCCACATCCGTATTTATAAAGACTTATATTCATCTTATAACACCGTGATTACAGAGAAATATCAGTGGTGGCAACTACAATCACTGCTGGAAACTACATGTGAATACACAGCGGCGCTTTTCCAGAACGTGTGTCTGTGTGTGTGTGTGTGTGTGTGTGTGTGTCTATGTGTATACGTGCGTGTGTGGGCGGCTTCTCTCTCTCCGACTGCCTAGGGTTGAACGGGGGCGGGCCATCGGCACAAACAGCCAATCACAAGCCTCTTTAGTCGTCACACGCGGCCGCAGCAGCCAATCAGAAGCCTTGCCACTCCTGGTAACTCCGTTGAGCGGTGAGTCATCCGGCAGCTGCGCTGAAATAGACGCACTTGTTGAGTCGCCGGGGCATTTAACGGCTCTGTGGCTCTGGGGGTAAAACAGGAGAAGATTCAGGAAACAACCCCATGACATTAAAGTGAGAGAAGGAGAAACATGTACTGAGGATCTACTGAGTCAATCTCCAGACTGTTTATCGACATTTCATCGGCCGCTGCTGTATCTCCAGGTAGGAGCCTCTACTGTACTGAGAGGGACTCGGAGTCCGGGTCTGTGAGGAGTGTGTGTGTGTGTGTGTGGCCTCATCAAAAGCCGTTTCCAGAAGGACAAAATCCCGGGGGTAAACTCTGGTTGTCGTTTTTTTCGAGAGCATCCAGAGCTGTTAATGTTAATAACATGTTAATAAAACGTTAATAATAAACTAAATTCACAGCAGAGAGCCAAATAGAAGCAAGACTGAATCCTCTTACTGATCGTTTATAGTCTGAATTTTTAATTTTACTGTTTTATTTGTTGAGTCTTATTAGTTTGTTTATTTATTTTATTTTTAAATTCAAGTTATTGTTTATTTTGTTTTGTTTTGTATTTTATTTTATTTTAGAAATCATACTTCTATTTAAATTTAAAATTTATTTTATTTTGCCAAAAAACATATTGCCAAAGCTAAATTACCCAACAGACTAATCTGACTCACACATATCACATATTAATCATATCCCTCATATTTCCTGGTAGGATCTTGCATCATTTTATAAAATTAAGTATAAAACCTGTATTAGAAAACAAAAGTTGTGTTGGGGGTGTGTTCAGTTTGTCATTTTGCAGTGACCCATTTAAATCTGATTTCCCTATTAAAATCATTTCAACTGTAGTCATGCAGAAATATATTTTTTTGACAGACATGTTTTTATCCTAAGAACCCTTAACACACTAAAAAAAATTTAAATCAAACCTATGATGATTATTGTTGTTGTTAATAATAATAATAATAATAATAATAGTAAGAAGAAGAAGAAAAAAACCCAAATAAGAATAATAAGAAGAATAACAGCGCAAAACAACTATGATAATAATAATTAAGAAAATAATAATAATAATAATAATAATCATAACAATGTGCTATAACAATAATAATTATTGTCTGTACTGTTGGGTTCTGTTGACTTAAAACCCTCTGAAAACTGTTTGCTTTCTTTTTCTTTTCCCACCAATGTTTTATTTTTTTAGTCAGATTTTTATCATCAGATGTTAGGTTTAATGACCCCAAAACCCTTTGATTCATGCTGTGCTTGTTCATTCTGATACCTTTTTATCATTCCATAGGTAAAAGCCACCTACACTGTGGTCTGATGTGCACTTTACCTGTCTGTGAAAATGCTACAGTTCACAGGCAGCTTCTCTTTAATGCTACCACGTTGGTTATTTTTTTGGCATTTATGAAGGCGTGCCACAGACAGCATGCAGTGTTTATATTTTTGTTCACCTCTCTAAATTACTTTCAGAAGCCTGTGCAGGAAGTTGTGGCACAGTAGCTAGTCATTTCAACACCAATCTTATGCACTGTGTGTGTGTGTGTGCACATGCTTTTTTAATGACCTCGTTTGCATGTGCAGGTCTTGCTCAGGTTCACTTCTTCTATGGTCAGGATAAGGGTGTGGTGTTTGTTGATTAGCTTTCGCGTTCGCAGCTGTGCACGAACCCCACCTCTTTCAGTAAAGATGACTCGGTTCCTAGAGACCCTTACTTCTGTGCACTGTGTCTCTGTATTTTGAACGTACTTATAACATTAAAATAACTGCGGTTACACTTTGTTTTAAATATTGTGTTTGTTAAATCAAAAGGAAGAGTTTTTAATGGGCTTGGTGTGTGTTGTACCACCAGGACGAGTCTTTTTGATGTCTACACACCGATTCTCTCTGTGGCCATGTTTACATGCTCTAACGGGCTATGTGGTCTTCATAGTGACTTCCCTGCCAGACATCAGCACAGGTAAACCTCTTTCTTTCCACCCAAATCACCACAGAGAGGAGTGATAAAACTACCATTGACTTGAGTCTTGTTTGTTTATTCCGCATCGTCATTCAACATTTGTGAAATTTAAGAGCTCTTTTATTTATTTTGTTGTGTATTGTTTTGTTGTTGGAAAAAAATAAAAATAAATAAATTTTCTCTTGTGTCCTGGGACTTTTAGGTCAGAACTGTTCTCACCCGATTATCCCTGAGCATGTCGGCTTCTACTGTAAGCCTTCCCCATGTAGGGGCTTCCCTCAAAGGAGTCGTATCTATTACTTCTGTGAGTCGGGGTACATCCTGCAAAACCGTGTGCACCACTCCAGCTGCCGCAAAGGCCGATGGGAACCCAGTATCCCCACATGCATACCTAACCCAGGTAAGAAAGAGTGGCTGCACTCATTACTTCATTACTTAGGCTGTAACATAACAGATTTGTTCATTGGAACTAAAAGACCCAAACCTCTTTGGGTTGGAGCGGAAAAAACTAGAGTATTCTGCATAGAGCAGTGACCTCAACCTTTGGGATGAAGTGCATCCCAGAACTCTTCATCCAACATCAGTACCTGACCTCACTAATGCTCGTGGGGCTGAATGGCCAAATACCTAAAATTATGCTCCAAAATCTAATGGAAAGTGTGTAGATTATTATAACAGCAAATAGGCAGTACATCTCAAAGCATATATGTGACATATATGTGATGTTCAGGTGTCCATAAAATATTGGCCAAAAATACTTCTCTAACATTTTGGACAAAGCAAAGTCCTGTAGCAGACGTTTCCAACCCTGGATATGTAGTAACAGCTGCTCTAGAACCCGACTTGCACTCAGGAAGTGTTGTTAATTAGCAGACATATTGGATCAGATGTGTTAGAGCAGGGAAAATATATAAAACAGTATATGTGTACAAAAGAGTCTAGGACCAGTTCTGGGAACTTGTGTTGAATGACCTATATACACCTACTGAAGTGACAGTGTGTAAGGGAAGTGAAAGCCAGAAGATTGACTTTTCACTTACAGCATATGCTTGCTTCCTCATTCGAGATGAGCCACAGAGTACAGGAAACCAACAGCGTGAACAGGAAGTGAACAGTCACCATACTAACCAATATTTCTTGTTCTGTGATGCATTTAAAGCCTCAGAAAAGTACTGCGTCATCAGTTTTAAAGAATTTGATCAGCCGCTAAAAGATTTTCCTGATGTTGGCATAACATCCTGTCTCCATTACAATTATAGCATATCCGGAAGTGATGTTTTGGGCAGATTAGATTAAAGCTTAAACACTGTATATGTGCTTTATGTGTTCTCACAGCTGGGCATGCTAAATACGAAGACAGATCGGCCAGTTCGATCCCAAGTGTCGCTACGACTGCTGTGGGCGTTTCCATTTTTCTTCTCACCACCACGGCCTGCATGGTAATCAAGTCCCGGCTCTACCCATGTCAGTCTCAAAGGTAAAAGATGCTTTGGAGGCATTATTTGCAGTTGATAGAGCTGCACAATTTTCATGTTAAATACAATTTTATTGCCATTTTAAATTTTACATCAGTATAAAAAAAAAACAACAACCATCAACCTGTTTATCTGTCCATCCATCCATAATGTGGTCCTGTAATCCTCCTAATAATAACGCTGCTCATCCATATACTAATGGTTGATGTTCTTTCAGCAGGCGATCGTCTGATCAGTTGGACTTGATGGTGGACAGTTTGCCTGTGTCTCTGCCCACATATGAAGAGGCCGTGTATGGAAGTTGGGGTCAGCGCATCCCGCCCTTGCGTGGACCCACTCGGCTCCTTCTGGCCTCGTCAGAGAACAGCCCATTATCATCTCTCATCCAGTCAGCTTCCAATAACTGCACAGACACTTCGAATCAGAGCCCAGAGACGCCGCCACCTTATGAAGAGACGCCACCACGTTCTGTGGACAGAGGAAACGAGGGAGAAGCACGGGCCTCGCACATAGCACTTTCTGTCGAAAAGGACAACTAACTGTTGGGTGTGTGAGCTCACCTTCAGCTTATTGATTGTTAGATCTCTTGCCATGTTTCGTGTTCACCGTCGGCTTCAAAGGATTTTTAATAAAACAGCGTTTTGGCATTGGTTTGAATGAAGAGTGGGTAGAAGTTATGCAAACGCGTGACAGCATGTGATGTGCACGGTGATGTTTTCAGGGGTGCTGAAGACTTGTTTATTGTTGCCCTCAGTGAGGGGACTAGACCACAGTGGTGTCTTGGACTGAAATAACACAGACATTGACCTGTGACTTTCTGTTGTATGACAGCACCTTACTAGATTGTCCATGTTGAGTAAATGAGTGAATGTGACTCAAGACCTGGTGGGTTGTTGATGTCACGTTCACATTTACCGCAATTACAGATTATGTAAAGCAAAAGGGCTTTGCCTTGGTGCCGAGGTGGGACTAATGGCTCATTTCTACCTGTGAGCTTTTCCATGGGATCTTGTGAGGGGTCCCTCGTTCTGTTTATTGTTTCATGTTTGCATTGTCAATTAATTGTGATTGCTGCTGAATGCTCTTATTCAACTGGTGGAATGTGGGGTATATATGATGCTTTGCATTGAGGTTCCTGTACTTACTTTGTACTTATTATTTACTGCATTAGTAAACTTTACCTAACCGTGAACTTCAACATTAGTGAATCACATGTAATGAAATTAACACATACACTAATTGATGTTTGTGTAATTGTGTAACAATGGCAAATCCATAGTCGTCCCCAAATCCAAATGTGTGTTTAGTCCTTAAATTAAACTTAAATCAACAGGAACTGACAGAAATCAGCTTACAGCATTATTCTAACTCTTGTTAAGGTCCAGATAAATATTGCAACTTGCTTTTCTGCCTCAGTGCTGGAGTTAAGGTATTGTTATGCATAACTCACTCATTATTTAGATGATTAAATCAGCATCGCTTAATAACTTTATTTATTATTTACTAGATTATGTATTAGTTACGTTGTTGATGTGACAGTGTATTAATGCTGAAGTTCATGCTTTGGTCCTAAGGTGTAAATTAATGCAGTTATGGGAACCTTAATGTTTAATATACAACAGCTTGAAGTCACACCTTCTATCTAATCTGTTCTCTTATGCTGGATAACAGATGGTGTGTATTTGAGAGCATGTGCACATTTGCTTGATTTTTTTTTTTAACTCACAGTACAAACAGTAATCTATTAAGCTTATGTAACAGTTTTTTTTACATTTGTATATACATCATACATATACTGTACAAATATATATAAATCCTAATATTTTAGAATGGAAAATTATTAAAATTTTTAAATGACTCATGTGCCTGTCTGAAGTGTTATTGTAAGATATTGTGACATTCTGCAATTTCTGCTAGTTTTATAAAAACGGTATATCTACTCCTGTTCCACGTCTTACTTGAAGAAAGCAGTACCCTAAATAAATCAACAAAAGGCCATTTATTTTATTTATTAAAGAACTTGTATCAGTAAAGGATACAGTCCGTAACCTTTATATTTATATGTGTGTGTGTGTGTGTGTGTGTGTGTGTGTGTGTGTATATATATATATATATATATATATATATATATGGATATAGACATAGATATAGACAGCTAGATATAGATAGATAGCAGCACAGATCACATCTTTAAAGAACAGCATTGTGAGGAAACATTATGAAATTGTACTAAAGTAGGAAATGCAGAGCCCATTTTTTGAACAGAGACATGGGTGTAGGTGTGGTGAGGAAAGAGAGAGGAGTGGCAGCGGAGGGTGAGAAAACCATCACAGGGAACAGAAGGAAAAGGATGTTGACAAATGCTTTACAAATTTACAGGTGTTTCCGACGTCACCTTTTTTCTCAAACACCACCAGTTGCATAACACCTCTTTCTAGTGAAAATAACCAGAAGTGCCAAGCCTTTAGTTTACTCATACTTTATAGGCATAATGATGTTTATATCTGCTCAGGGTAAAGCACTCGGTTATAAGAATGGACCAAAGAAAATGTAATTAAGCAACAGCAAAAGACGAGCAATTATGTTTATAATAATATATAGAAACTGGAATTTACAGACACAAGACAAGACAAGGCAGGGATAGTCCACTGTTCTGAGATGTTACATAAATCCACTGTAGGGCATCATATACAGTCATTCAGACAGAGTTGGTTATAAGATTTTAATGCCATTCAGTTGCCTTGCTTTCTGCTTTCATATTCTTAGAAAATAAATTGAATAGTTAGTTTGGCTACACCATCATCATACACTTTGTTTTATCGCATTGTTTCTATTTAAAAAAAAAAGTTAATTCATGGTAAACTTATGAAGGTTAAAAACTTTTTCAAACAGCAAATGTACAAGCAAGACATGTCTAACTGTCCATTAACATTAATGCTTGTAAGGCTTCTTAACCTGGATTTTAAAACTATAGGAAAATTCCCTAATCTTCTCAAAAGACTAAAAAAAAAAAAAGTTACTGAGAACAAATCCATTAAGATGCTTCAAATGCTGTATCATTAGAAATAAAACTAGTTCATACACTGCTAAACTACATGATCAAAATCCAACATATTCAGTGGCTAAATGGACACTACGAAGAAGAGAGACAAGCACCAAAGATTACTGTAAATTCCAAAAGGACACAAGGATAAAACAAATAAAACAATGAATTTGTATTTTTGCATGTTACATATGCAAAAGTATATAAAAAGCTTAATAAAAAGATGGTTCAGAAAAAGTTAAGGACTTCATGTGCGTTATGTACAGCGTTTGCTCAGAAGATATACCTCGATTTATAAGGGAGGCTCGAAATGAACCTAAAAAAAAAACAAAAAACAACAACAAAAAACCCCAAATGAACATCTTTTCATTCACTACTACAGGAAAGTGAGACGGGGTTATATGACTGAGACCTCCATGGCCACAGCAACATGAGAAACTAAACTGGTTTTTTGATTAACAAATTCTCTGACCAGGTTTATTCATGAACTGGGAAAAGTAAAGGCAAGAATTTGATAAACTGGTTGTCCAGGTCCAAGACTGCACAGCATTTAGCAAACATTTTCTCATCGGACAGAGTTCTGTTTTGTTGGTATCTGGACAGTCCTTGGTTGCATCAGTCAGCTCTGCTCGAGTCTGGGGTGTGAAGTTATTCTTGAAGCGAGGACTGTGTGAGCAATGTCGACACCCCTGATTCTGTTCAAACGATGGTAATTCAAAACTTCATACAGTAAAGTTCTCGCAACACATTCGGCTACTTCTCAGTCTTTACAGGATGATGCAAGAACCTGGTGGGGATCTTTTTCTTTTTAGAACTTGCTTCATTTCACAGAAGATGGCTCAGCAGAATTGTCATGATCTGTGTTGTGATTATTACACTTTTTATTATGAATTTATAATAAAAAGACAACAAAGTCCATTGGTTGTAGCTTTATGATTTACATCTCATTTCTCTCCTCAGGCCAGTGATGCCATTAAATCGGGTGGTTGTGATGAATAAGAATCCCTCATCAAAGCTGTTGGAAACAAGTGAGAGAGAGGAACAAAAGTTAGTAGGCAAAAACGCATACTTCTCTGAAGCACCTGAAGCAAAAAAAAAAAAAAACATCCTGTTTTAAACAAAAGACATCCTGTTTCTCTGAAAATATTCCGTACAGTGAACTTCTAATGCATTTAAAATGAACTGATATACACTGCTGTTGGTCCTTTCATACACATCCATATCACCTGAATGGTGTAAGAATTACAGGATTTAATTACTTATTCTCTCAGCTGTTATAAGACCAGGTGTGTTATATACCCTTGTAACAGAACAAGAAAGCTGAGGTTCAAAAAGGTTCATTCTCAATAAGAGCTCTAAAGAGCAGTCACTGAAGCTAGACATCATCAGGCTGAATTCAAAACAAATCCCTCACAGATACAGCAAAAATGTCAGATGTGGCCAAATCTACTGTTTCACAAAGAAAGAACATTCTGGTGAGCTCAGGAACACAGAAAAAGGCTGAGGATGTAGGCGTATCTGTGTCAAAGTCAACATCGAAGAGAAGATTTCACCAGTAAATACGCAGGGTTCAGCACAAAATGGAATTCATTGGTAAGGCTGGTAATCAGGATGCTTAGATAAATAAAAAAAAAAAAATGGCTTGTACAGTTCTAGAACAACATACAGATGGGAAAGGACTGACCATGATCCAAAGAATACCAATCACTGTCAGAGATTTACACTCTAGATCAACAATGACATGAAGCCTCCCTTGAAAGCACCGTAAGACTTCAAAGGCAAATAAGTGGAATGAAAGTGCAATGGCCTAAAGTCAATCACCTGACCTGAATCCTGCATGCATTTATTGTGCTAAATGCAAAACACCTTAAAAAAAACACAAGTAGGAACTTAAGACAGCTGCAGTAAAAGCCTGGCAAAGTATCACAAGTGAGGAAACTTGGCCTCTGGTTATGTCTGGTAGATCCAGACTTCAGGCACTCACAGACTGCAAATCATTTGCAACCATGCATGACAGATAAACAGACAGACAGAGGTGTGGTGATAATTCTTGTAATTCTTACACCATTTAACCGATCTAGACGTAAATAAAACTAATCTACACTATATTAATTAACACTTAATTTTACAATATACTAAGGGTTAAAGTAGGCCGCACAAATAAGAAGTGTCCAAATATTTATGGACTGTAATATGTAATACACTCGCACAAAACTACTGCTAACTCTAGACAGGTCTGTAAATCATAAAGTGGTAGCGTATTGTCAGTATGTGTTTAAAGATGCAGTAAGAGAACTGGAATATAAATCCACAGCGCCCTCTAGTGTTTACCTGCTGTATCACATAGTGCTTGTGGTTCTCCTAGAACAGGGTCTCTGTCCGTCAGGAGTCCATTCTTTTTCCAGCGATCAGGCTCCAGCTCTTCTATACCACCTGCAGCTTGCAGGTCCATCTGATCCAAAACACATAATTCAAATATTTACTTAACACAATCCTGTGTATATTGTTAAATACCCTTTTATCAGCTTTATCTCCTTTACCAATACGGAATGTGTGAGCAGAAACTCCTCCTCTATGGGGCAGTTTTTCAGTCTCTTCTCCCAGCTGGGTGTTAGAGATGGCATGTCTTTGTCATCCTCCAGGCCTCTGTTTAAGATCAGAAAAGAGTCGTGTGTCAGTGTACACATCCCTACAGCAACACAAAATCTAGACCAAGGGTGTGTCCTCTAATGAGCTCTGCAAGTCTACACCCTTCTCGAAATGAAAAAGAAAGTGAACTATTTTGTCTTACTGTGTTTGCACACAGAAGGTATGTGACCTCTGCATTTAACCCATCCATGCAGTGAAACACACACACCACTGAACACTAGGGGGGCAGTGAACACACTTGCCCGGAGCGGGGGGGCAGCCCCAAACCACGGCGCCCGGGGAGCAGTTAGGGGAGTTAGGTGCCTTGCTCAAGGGCACCTCGTTCGTGTCTTGCCCTGGGTGGGGATCGAACCCGCGACCTTCCGGTCACGAGACCGGTTCCCTAAACCACTAGGCCACGGCTGCCCCTACAGTGTTGGAATATGAACACCGCGATGAGGGCTTTCCTTCATACTACACAAGAACAGACCTATATGTTTTATTTTTAACCTTTAGGCTACATAATCTATAAGTCAGATGACATATGAATACACTAAGCCTGGCAGATTAGCTAATTCATTAATTCGAGTTCGATTTCTCTTCCAGGTGAATATGAACATGCAGCTTTTCTGTATTGTTCTGTAACAATACCTTTTCTTAGAGGCTGTGGTTGGTACTTCAGCAGTCTGGGTCTCTGCCTTGGGCAACTGTGGCAGGAAGGTCAGCTGGAAGTCTTCATCCATGGAGATGTATGGTGCCAACATATCCAGATCCATATCATCCAGATCCTAAAAGACAGTAGCACCAGGATGAACATTTAACATATAAAAATAAGACTGTGCTCATTTCAGCAATGTTAGTGAACCATTTACCTTCATTGACTTTTTCTGAGTCTCCTCTGGCTTCTGGGCAAAGAACTTCTCTAAGTTACTAGTGTCCATAAGATCCTCGTCGCCGGAGCTCTGAAGGTCACAGTGTAAATGACAATAAAATATCATACTTCACAATACAGATCGAAATCACAAGAGCTGCACAGTACAGACTGTGACTTACCAGATCAGGGGAGCTGCTGTCAAATATGGGTGAGAGGAGCTGGCGGAGTTTGGGGGTACACAGGTCCTTTGGACATTTGGGAACTGTGCTGGGGCTAGGCGGTGAGGTGAAGAACAGGTCACTATGTCCTACAGAATGGGAATAAACCATGTGGCAATAAGAATCTGAACGTTTTGTGTAGCCCAAATATCAGGGTGCCAATCAATGGATCACCTCACAAAAAAAAAAATTGGAATCTATTTTTGCCCCGATCTCTAATGTCTAGCTTGGCTTAGTATCAAATGAGGAACCAGAGAAGTGTACATCCATTCACTAGGCATCTTTTAATAGGCTCCTATTATATGAGAAGAGTGTTCATGCTTCACCTATCAGTGGTATGATAGTATCTCCTGCGGCTGGTGCCAGCTGCATCAGCTCCTCTGGATCGTCCTTCAAACTGTGGAAAATATCACTGCTGCTGCTACTCATGTCATCTTCAGAGTCCTCTATCTCAGTGACACTCAGCTGCTCCAGATTCAACGAACTGCGTGTCTGCTCAACCGAAAACACGACGTTCGCCTCCTCCACCCCACTATAACATAAACAGCCATGTAAACATCAAGCACAATTCGTTTAAAAAATTCTTGTAAAAGCGATGTCGTGGACATGATTTAAGCACCTGAGGATGAAGTTGAGGCACACCACAGCTTCAGGCTGTGAGGTCTTGCTGTTGTAGAGCACTGTAGCCTGGGTCTCAGTCCAGACATATCCACCGTTCTTAGCCAGGAAGCGGTAATGGCTAGTGCACACCTGACCTTTGGAGATCACTGTGGAAAGAGAAATACCAGTGTTACTAGAAAGTCCAGAATTCATCACTGGTGCTGTACAAATCAGTACACGTCTGTCATTTTTAATCTACAAATATTGTTACGGTTACTTACAGACGTGCAAGCTTCTTGTCACATGATCAAAATCAAGCGCATGGAAAAAGTCGTAGACAGATCGGCCAATCAGATCACTGGGATGGTATCCAATGAGCTCAGTCACCCTGTTAACATACAGTGAAATATTAATTTGGACTCAGGTCTCTCTGGCCTTGACTTAGTAAAAAGGACGAGGTGTGTGTTCACAGCTCAGAGTCGCCCCCTTGTGGCTAAAATGAAAAAAAAAAAAAAAGTCCATGAAAATGCACTGAATAAACAATCGGTCATTCTTTTCAGCAGCTACCACCTTAACTATTATATATCACATGCCAAGTCTGAGAGACTTAAGATTTATATCAGCATGTGGCCCTATAAACTGCTTCAATTTCAAAAAGAATAACTACCTTTGGTTTGTGTTTAATAAATGATTAGTAAGCCCAATTTAATAGGAAAATATCAAATGTAGTGATATTGAATTGTACAAATACACTGCACTTATACATCAACAGGGACACACCCTTTACCACCATGTCAAGTCTTTTCTTCATTTCTAATTTCTACACTAGAAATAACATTAAAATAGAATTCATGCAGTATGCAAGCAATTTAAGAAAAAAAAAATCTGACATTGGATCTTTGACCCTATTTGGATCAACTCCAAAATTGAATCTACTGGTTTCAAAAGCTAGACAGATAAAATAATAAGGTCGATACATTTACATGTTGTCATGGTTGGTGCAGAGCATTAAAAACATTTCTGCATGGGTATTGCATGTTCAGCATATCAGAGGCTTTTTCTAAACTCCAGATGAAACTACATAAATCTATCTATATTCTTGGTTTCATGCTAATAGCGGTTAATGCTTCCTACCCAGGTGCAGAAGATTTTACCATAGTGTGTGGGTGGTAAAAAATTGGTGCTAGATTTAATTAAACTTCAGCCGTTTGCTTTACAAGAGGTGGTTATGTTCCAATAAAAAAAAACAAGGTTTCAGCACGTAGGCTCAGCAGTTATTCTTAGTGCCAAGCATGGGTAGAGTGCATACATGGACACACAGGCACACACACACACACACACACACACACACACACACACACACACACACACACACACACACACACACACATAAACTCTGCAGACCTGCCAGATGAATACGAGTAGGCGTGTGTAATTTTAAGAGGCAAAAGTTAAGCGAGGCACGAGTGGCGCTGTGTACTTACCGGCCGTCACACTGATTGAAGTGCAGGTCCATGCTGTGGCGCGTGAGGAAGGTGCTGCTGTCCAGAGGGAACTCTACATAGCTTGGGTGGGGGATAGGCTCACACAGCAGGGTCATGTAGCTCCCGGCAGGGGACGAGCCTTCTCCTTCCTGGTTTAGCGTCTTCATATGGCCTGTGCAGTGAACCACCTGCATACGGGAACAGAATTTATACATGTGACCTCCAGGAACTGTACTAGTTTAAGTCAATTGCTGCATTGTTTCCAATGTGGCTTGCACATACACTAAAACTCCTTCCTAATTAACTATATGGTGAATTCCTTTTTAAAAGCGAATGTCAGTGAATGGCTCAGAAAACAGCAGCACGTTTAAAATTTAATTTGCCTACTTGAATGCAACCATACAGGCATATGCTCCTTCTCAGCCACTGCATTCCTCTTAGGAACATCATCTTGGCATCACCACCACTACATCTCAGTGCACACTGTTCTCATTTGTGAGGATCACGTGGAGGAATGAGCTACAAAATACTTCAGAGGCTGTCCCTCTTTATCTTTAATACTCTGGATATGTCTAACTCACTCTCATTATGCACTTCTTTACTTGATCTCCTTGAAATTTGTCCTACTGATTAGATTTAGTCTTTAGTGCTCACTCCAAGGTCTGAAGCTTGAATTTTGTTCCTCATTTGTAATCTGCCAAATGAGTGAGTGTAAAGGTCTATTTAAATTTAATGGGTGCAGTGTATGCGTTTCCCCAATTAAAGAGCTGCATCAGGCATGCTGGGAGAAGAGAAAACCAGAAACTGCACCATGCCCAAAGACTGGAGATTAGAACCCTGAACAGGATCAGAACCCATCGATTAGAACCCAGAACCCTATGCATTATATAAAAGATACTAAAATGTATGTCTGGATGATGTCAGTGGGGAATTACTAGGCTATATTCTTCTTCAAATTCAGATATTGGTCTTGTACCAGAGACATAAAGGGCTCTGAAACAAACATGTTCTCACACCATTCAGTTATTATTGCAACAGTAAGGGTAAAACTACCTTCCAGGTGGCAGACTTGATGTTCACTGTTTTGCCACGATTTGTAAGTGTGCTTTTCAGTCTCAGGAAGAAGTTGCACTCTGTACAAATCTCAGACTTCTTCTTAAAGAGTCCTATATTGGAGAAAAGGGACATTACCAATGAGTCTATTAAGGTTAACATTAGCTTGAGATAAGCAACAATCCTTTTAAACTGGAAAGTCAAAGACTAGTTTACCAAGTTTGGTGGTAAGAAGGTCTCTCAGCTCCTCTTGATCACATGGGTGGACATAATCGTACACACTCTGGCCAGTCAGCTCCAGCTGGAAAACGTTAGACAAGTAATGAGAAACACAGGACATCCCAGTTGTAAAAAAAAAAAAAAAAAAAAAAGCTATTTAATAACCAATATATCATCAAGGTACAGCAGTCTATTTACAGATCATATTATCTCAGCTAGATCTAGGGTAAGTGCAAACAACACTATCATGTATAATACCATATCCAACCTCCTCTGAAAAGAATAGTCCAGCATTTAACATAATCTGCATTATCTATATCTGTAACATGTCATTACCATGAACAGACTTAACATGTTTCCCTGTACTGAGGAGAGACAAATAAAGAAGCAAAAGCCCTACAGATACATTACACAGAGTTTAGTTTAAAATGCTGGTATATTTATTAAAGTGAGAGATATTTAAAAAAAGATCCAGGCAATATTTTAAACCCTTCTGAAGCTTAGACGGTTTCAAGTTAAATAAACAGATGGCAGTACCATATACTGCATCACTGACCTGTGTGATGCCGATGAACTTGCTGACGTTGTCAGTGAGATAGACCATGTCGCCGTCTTCATTCAACACCAGGATAAAACCAGCGAGCGCCTGCTGGTAGAACGCGTCAGTCGGATCCTCCTCTTTGTCCACTGCTTCCAGTGTCTTGGGTGATGCTGCAGAAAGTCAGTAATAACAAAGTCAATGTATTAGTAACAAGACCAAATGCACAATCGACCGGCAGGGTATTTTTTCATCAAATCAACTTACAGGAGTGGATAAGGTGGCGCATACGCAGGTAGCTGAGGGTCACCCTCATAATCCCAGCTTTGTCTAGGTGGGAGGTGATGCGACGTGACAGGGGCAATGAATGGGCAAGTTCGTAGAAGACCTCTGTCTCCTGACTCCGTCTACAGCGCGCTGCATCACGCAGGCGCACTTTCCTCTGCTCCGTGCTTGGCCTGAGGAGAAAGTGATATAAAAAAAGTTTTTTTTTTGAGACAAAGAAAGTGTGTGACTTGCAATGCAGTGATGTTTTTGAGTTTATGAACAAATGCACTGCATTACAGATCAAGTTTATGATGTTTAAGCTAAGAAAAATCTTTTATCCCTAGCTCAAACAAATAGAAGCAAACAATAGCAGTAATGCGTGAAAAACCACTCAACCGTGACTAATCCACATTTGATTTTGCAGAAACTTGCCCCAGTAATTACACTAACCTTCTGCTGCCGTCAACATAGCCCGATCAACTTTCACAGAGAAAACACAACCCCCGTTTAACTCTCTCTCTACCCCCTTCCCCCTAGAGAAAAGCTCAGTGCCTGTTAGGCATCAAAGCCCATCCTCCAGGCAGTGTTCTGCTGACCCCAACCCCAGCACCCCACCAGGAGACACAAGCTGAATCCTAAATATGCTCTAAAGTAGAGCTCTGGGCTTGAATGTTTTTAAATTCCACTCCCGCCAAAGGAATTCTGACCACTATGACCTTTCCCACAATTTTATTTCTGCTAATGCCTGCAGCATTTTTTTATCAGACTAAAGTGATTACATTTTCCAAAAAATTTCAGACACTAAAACCATCATGACCCTTGACTAAATAAGCAGTTACTGAGGTTAGCTTAATAAATGTGGTAAACGTGTTACTCAGGGTCACACGTGCATCTGAAACATTCCTATATTAATACACAGGGCTGTTGATTGTCCAGTGAGTTTCATATCTACATAAAAGTAACTTCCACTCTGTCCTTTGTCTTTTTTGCTGGGTTCTGCGTAATCTCAGTCTTGACACACACCTCTTACCCTTTAAGTGTCAACAGATTCATCACACTTACAAGCCAAGCATTAGTCATGCTTAGAAATGCTTGAATTGTGACAAAGATTGGTTTAAGAGAGATGTCCCGTGATCATAAAAGACAGCTGAGAGAATTTAACATCTTGTCACGTAACTCAGTGTAGTGTTGGTGTGCGAAAGTTACAATAAAAACCAAAGAGAGAATCTATTGAAATAACCTTATGTTAAAATTTTAGATACAAAAAGCATTCATTCTCTCATAAACTATAAAACACATTTAAAAAAATGGAACTATATGTGAACTATTTTTATGATGACTTTAGAACAATTGTTTGTATTGGAACCAAACGTTGTGTGCAGGGTCTACTAAAAGACCTGAGAAGATAAATGAGAAAAAATAGATGGCAAAATAGGTGTCACATAACAGAAAGGAGCAAAATTAGCAGCCAGTTGTCTACCTTCTTTAAATCTTAAGTGTACCCTAGTAACACGAGAACATTCCTGTAGGCACAACAAACCACAGACCTGGATATAAAACCCTGCATTTATAATAACAACACTACTATTTCACAACCTGTTGGCATTTGTTTTCTAGACTCTATGTTCTTGGATTATAGGGATCCTTATTTTGGAGGATTTCGTAATTCTGTTCTTTTCAACACTTTCCCACAATAAGATCACTAGTGGGAAAAACTACAAACAGAATGAGCAACAATATCAAAAACATGAAGCATGCCTGTGTTTGCCTCTTCTTTGTTTTTTCTCAATCAGGATATACAGAAACGGCATGTCTGGTCATTAATAACAAACAGTGGAAATTTAAACCCAAGATGGATGTTTAATACTTTGTGAAGGACATATAATCCAAAGCAAACACACTCTGGCCTGCAACAATACACACATCATTATCCCATTTGGAGAAAGAATAAGCAAATTAAAACCAAACGCTGCATAAACACCATACGACTGAGGCAAAGCAGAAGGACACAATGAAGAAAAGATGTGGCTGCAGGCAGGAACATGACTGACATCACTGGTTCAGCATGGCCAACTTTCTAAACCCCTGTTGAATCTGTGACATTCAAATATCTTTTGCTGTTATAGAACAAAAACCTGTGGTATGTGTTTAGGTTATGTTTAGGACATACTGTACAGAACAGGAACAGAACCTGAGAGTCGTGTCATACCATGAGTAGAGAGCACATAACAGGGTTTATTTTAAGCCAGTATGAACTTAGAGCTGCATTATACTCTATTTTGAGACTAGGTTACATACTGGGATTAAAATAGCATGTCATGTATTTGTAACATATTAATGAACAGTTTCGTAAATACCGACCCACTTTAATACTTGATAACTCAATGTAGGGGCGTCTTTACTCAGGAAGCTCTCCAAGCAGTAAACAGATTTGAGATATGTCATAACAATGGTGCAGAGACTAAAAGACTTGGCTGATTATGATGTTCTCTATATCCTGAAGTAGGTCACTGTTGTCAGAAACTTGTTTTTTAGAGATGCACAATGCTATAGGTCACGCAGGTCAGGCCACTTGGCCCCAGGCCTCTGCAAAACTAAACAAACCCAAACGGCCAGTGGGGAAGGGTGCAGAAAAATAACCTTTCGAATTTACTAGTTTATGTCAAAACAAGGCATCAAAACAAGGGTTTCTGAGTTACATTTAAGGATGGACTGGTTCATGGATTCACAGTGAATCATTGTGAAATACCATTTCAAATTGAATGAACATTAAAACTGTGGTTGATTACTATGCTTTGAAAAAAACTCACAATAAATACTGTCCAGCATCAACCAAAGTTAATTACAGCCTCTGTTGAACAATGTTTAAACCAGTAGTTACCTTACATGGCCACATGGTGCCGTCTATAATGTTACAGCACATTTATATTGTTTTACATGTTTACATAGGGTATTGGCTAAAACGAAGTAAGAGTACTGCTAATTTCATTTGTGGTTTTCAATATAAAACTTAATGGAATGGTTTCAGTTTTTAACTTTCTGAACATTTTCAGCACATCTAAACAACACCACAGTACATTGGTGATCATTGTGGTCAATATAATTGTGATATGAAATTTCTATGCCTTTTCACCATCTTACTGTTAACTCAGACTAAATCATCTCTATGTATATCGATACCAATATAATAAAATAAAATAGAATGCAGTCAGTGAGATTACTGCTAAAATGACAAAACTGAGGCCCCTCACATTTCACTATACTTTCACTATTTCTTTAACATATTTTTTATTATGAGACTAAAAGGTGAATGTACAAAATTTCAGAATCTTTGTAGCAGGGGTGAACAAAACTGACAATGAAATGTGTTCTAAAAGATTACAAAATAAACATTTGATTAATTTAAACCACCACTAATTATATGGGACCTGCAAGAAGGTCATTAACGGTCCTTTAGTTCAAAAGGTAGTATAATTAAATGTATTTATTTTTAATTTAGGATTTACCACCATGTTCCGCTGATGTTGGTTACATCCATGTTGGTTTGAATCTAGTAACATTTACTAAAATTTTGTTTTAATAAAGAAATATGTTGGTGACACAGCACAAAATGTTTTGGAGCTACATTTAAAACAAAGTAAGTAAGGAGTCCTGGGGTTGAAAGTTCAGAGTAAAAGAAGCTTTAAAATAAAAACAAAACAAAAATCTATTATGCAACTCATATTTAAATAGTTGGGTTGTGCTCATGAAATATCTGTGCAGATATCTCACATGGCTTCCAGATTGGATAAAGTTGAAGACTTGTGTTCTTATGCATAAGGCCAGTTGTTCTGCATGAGTGCATGTGAGTGAGTGAGTGTGTGTGTGTGCACAGGCATAGCTCTGACGAGCTTCCGCTGTATTTTAGGAACATGCAGTTCTCAGTTGACACCCAGAGTTCCAAACCTTCGCATTCAACTGTATTCTACACTCCTCTGTGAAACGGATACATAACACGATCTGGACATTTTAATCCAATCACCTCCTATGAGCCAACACACACACACACACACACACACACACCGAGCGAGAGAGAGCGAGAGCGAGAGAGAGAGAGAGAGAGAGAGAGAGAGAGAGAGAGAGAGAGAGAGAGAGAAGTACTTTCTGGATATAACAGGCTGAGAAAAATGAGCAAAGGGTACATTTCTGAACATTGTTCATGTCTCTAGTTCAACAGAGTTCACTTTTGGGGGCGTGGCCATGAGCGGATCATAAACCAGGCTCGGCAGAATGGGCGGGGCTTAAGAAGGAGACACGATGTACTCTGCAGTTATAACATTAGATTATAGGGTACACATGTGAGCCATTGTTTGTACTTTACCAGTTTTTTTATTATATAATTTTAATGATATTTTATCTTAAATAAAAATGCAACAAAAACACACACACAAAGGCATACAAACTAAATCTATATATAAATATAATTGGATACACCAGTGTTTTAACACACACACACACACCTTTAAACTGCATTAGAAATGCAATAATAATAATAATAATAATAATAATAATAATAATAATATAGTTGACTGTTCCTGAACCTGACCCAGTGTTGTGGCTTCGTGTTCACACTTTATCCTGCAGCCTAATGTACTGTGATACACCTCCAACATTTATATCACCAATAATACCACTCACATTTTATACCGAATACACTACAGGCTTATAGTCTCCCGACCACGCTGCTCTCTCTCTCTCTCTCTCTCTTTCGCACACACACACTTGCGTTTGCTCTCTCGATCCACACACATATACATATTTAATACAGTAAAAAAGAGTGAAAGACATCTAAAACACCGACCTTTTAGTGGCAGTAGTCGTCATGGTGATGATTACCATAGAACAAACTTCAATGGAAATGATATTCCTTTAATGCAGAGCAAATCTGCGACCAGCTGCTCAGCTCAACTCCACTTCTCTCGCTCTCTGTGTCTCTGTCTCGCTTGCTCTTTCTCGCTCTCTGTCTCTGTCTCTCTGTCTCTCTCTCTCTGTGTCTCTGCCCCCTCTGTCTCTCTCTCTTGTTTATCTCCGTCTGTACAGGAGGTGGTCTATTTCACCACAATAAAAGTCACCCGTGAGTATGTTCATTAATACACACCCTGCTTACACGCTGCTCTGCTGTGAATAATACAGCAAGGACAGGACAAAGAGACAAAAAGGACAAAACATACGCTAATATATATCCAAAGTCAAAGTCTGCTTTGTTGTCAATACTGCAATATGGACAGCACATAACGCTACAGAGGATTGAAATTGTGGTGCAACAGCAATTACATAGTAAATAATTACCAAGCATAAAAATACACTAATCAAAAAGATATAAAAGTCAATAAAAGCCATAAAGTGATATGTGTGTGTGTGTGTGTGTGTGTGTACACAACACTGGTCCAGGTTAGGAGGTTAAACCCATACAGAAAAATGTCCTAATACACCCCATAATCTACATCTTTATAACAGATTTTGTTCTCATGTCTTTGTATGTCTGATTTTTGGCATCTGTATTTGAGATAAAATGTCACTGACTAAAAAAAATAGAAACAGTACACACACACACATATAGTTAGATAGAGGTGCCAAGGGAGTAATTGTATTAAAATGTATTAACCCTGTATGGTATAGCATGATGCCAGTTGGTAAGAAAGTATTTGTATTTTGTCAGAAAATAGACATAAACACAAGAAAATTAATTTACACCTTATGGTGCATTACTTTAAGGAACACAGTGCAATAATGTAAGGTATAAGTAAGGAATAAAAAAAGTTTATTACAATGCTCATGGAAAATATTTACTCTTTACCTTTTTTTTTTTTTTTACCAGTTTAAGATTTACACCAATTAATATAATTCAATATAATTATTATGCTATTTTGTTAGAATTTATCAAACCAATCTATCATAACCATCTGCAAAACCAGAAAGTGAGTCACATTTTAGCGTTTAATTATTTGTGTTGCATTCAAACACTTGCTTTCAGTGTCCTGGTGTGTGTTTTTCCTGACATATGTTACCACCATTTGTTACCTTGCTGCCAACTTTGGCTCTTTATGAGAGGTCATGAAGCTGCTCTTCTCAGCTCTGAAACATAGGTAAGTAGCACACTTCCAAGACTTTCACTAAATGCCTACAGCCAGGGTATTTATACCAGCCATTGTTCTACAGCAAAACATGCTCAAACAATGATCAGTGTTGTTCTGACACGCAGCGAATGCTGAGAGCTAGCATGGCGTCTATAAAAGGAAAAAAATGTTATTTTTCACAGCAGTTTTGTGGAGAGAGTTAATAGAGCTGAACCATGTTATGAAGGTCAACATGGCCTCCAGAGAATCATGTGACAAACTAAAACACTACCATTGCTTTGCCTCGGGCCCTGCCTATGTTTTTTCCATAGTACTTAATTGAGGATGTGTTATGTAAGTGTCAGTGGCTAAATATGGGTGTTACCTACAGACAACACTGTACCATAGAGGGATAACAGTTAACACAGTGCAAAGGGACAACAGTCATTATGTTAAAAATACAGCAACATGGAGTAAGGTGCAAAAAGTGCAGAAGGACAGCATCAGAATAGGTGCAAAACTACACAGGCAGAACAGCAGCAGCAAACATTCCCCAAATCCAAAGTTTTGGAGATCCATGTGCACTGGTGCATATCCATGGTGGTATGAGCCAAGAGCTACATGTGCCTGGAACAAAAGGCCCACATAAAATGTCTTGTACCAGCATTTCTCTACATTATTTCCATTTCATACATAGATTTAGTACAGTACAACTATGAATCCTAAAAAAAAATTGACAATAAACTTTTTTTTTATTACAAAGTAACATGCAATAAAATAATTAATTGCATGTAATATTACACAAAATGTATTCAAATGTTAATATATATGAGTTTTTGTTTGTGTTTTGTTTTAAGAACAAATTCACAAAACAATCCTATTGATAATTTTAGTATGAATTAAATACAAAAATAAAAAATAGTGTTTGTGTCTGTTTGCATGTTACATAATAATAATAATAATAATGATAATAATAATAATAATAATAATGTCACTGCATACTGTACTTTAATAACCCTCTGTTAAAATATTTTGTCAGTGTTACAATATAGATAAAAAGGGAACATAAATATAAAAATAATTTTCTTCATTCCAGAATTTTTTTTTAAACATTTCACAGGGGTGAAGGTGTAAATGTTTAAAAGGTATAACATTTACCTTCTCATATAACATTTCTTTCTTTCTTTCTGTCTGTCTGTCTGTCTGTCTTTCTTTTTCTTTCTTTCTCTCTTTCTTTCTTTCTTTCTTTCTTTTTCTTTCTCTCTTTCTTTTTCTTTCTTTCTTTCTTTCTTTCTTTCTTTCTTTCTTTCTCTCTTTCTTTTTCTTTCTTTCTCTCTTTCTTTCTTTCTTTCTTTCTCTCTTTCTTTCTTTCTTTCTCTCTTTCTTTCTTTCTTTCTCTCTTTCTTTCTTTCTTTCTTTCTCTCTTTCTTTCTTTCTTTCTTTCTCTCTTTCTTTCTTTCTTTCTTTCTTTCTCTCTTTCTTTCTTTCTTTCTTTCTTTCTTTCTCTCTTTCTTTCTTTCTCTCTTTCTTTCTTTCTTTCTTTCTCTTTCTTTCTCTCTTTCTTTTTCTTTCTTTCTTTTTCTTTCTCTCTTTCTTTTTCTTTCTTTCTTTCTTTCTTTCTTTCTTTCTTTCTTTCTCTCTTTCTTTCTTTCTCTCTTTCTTTTTCTTTCTTTCTTTTTCTTTCTCTCTTTCTTTTTCTTTCTTTCTTTCTTTTTCTTTCTCTCTTTCTTTCTCTCTTTCTTTCTTTCTTTCTTTCTCTCTTTCTTTCTCTCTTTCTTTCTTTCTTTCTTTCTTTCTTTCTTTCTCTCTTTCTTTCTTTCTTTCTTTCTTTCTTTCTTTCTTTCTTTCTTTCTCTCTTTCTTTCTTTCTCTCTTTTTTTCTTTCTTTCTTTCTTTCTTTCTTTCTTGTCCACAAGAAGATCTTCACAAAAACACAACAGTCCTACCAGTACTAACAAAAAGGTTGCTTAGAAAAATCCAGACACTTCCACAACACCTGAAAACTACAAATCCCAGTTCTGGTAGTGCTCAAGCACTTCCGGGTCAGTCGAGCTTCTCCGCGCCTTTTCGCTTTATGGAGATACCTTACTCGAAGCGACAGTGATAATCTTATTACTATCATGTTGTTTTGTACTCATTACCTTTCCAAAGCGAGTGTAACCTCATTCTCCAGATAAACGAAGACAGAAGCATGCTGCTGCCGTCTGATGTAGCGAGACTTGTGCTTGGTAAGTTCAGACGTTTCTGTTGTACTACAGGACGGGGATTAGTACACCGCCTGCACCACTGCTTTAATGACACAAAAACATGTAGCTGTAACTAGCTCAGTTAAAGCCACTCTTACTGATCAGATACAGAGTGTTAGTTTTGACCAGGTGTTGTTGATGTGTCTAGGTTACCTGCAGCAGGAGGGACTGACTGCTACAAGTCGAGCTTTTATCCTGGAGAGTCCTAACCTGAGGGAATATGCTGAGCACAGCTCTGAGGATGGAGTTATTCCTGCCTGTGTGTTTGTAAGGCATCTTTTCATTTCAGCCTCTAAACTCTCACATGTTTGTGCTTTTTCTATAACATGATTGATATAACATTGCTCATATTAATAGTAATAATTCATAGCATTTTGTATAAGCAGTCGTATTCCTGTGGTTAACGAACCAGCCTTGTGATCGGAAGGTGACGAGTTCGATTCCCGCACTGACAAGATGCGACTGAAGTGCACTTGAGCAAGGGATCTAACCCTCAACTGCTCCCTGGGAGCCATGCATAGGGGTTGCCCACTATGTTGTTCACTATGCCCCAGTGTTTACGTTCACTAGTGTACATGTTTCACCGATGGGTCAGACTCCTCTGTGTGCAAGCACACCGGTCAATGAGTCACTTCACTTTGAGCATCTATACAGTATGGTTACCACACAGAATTCACTGACTGTTGATTGTCTAATATATGAATGATTTTTTTTTTTACAGTCTCTCTTTGGAAAAAACCTGACCACGATCCTGAACGAATACGTCGCTGTGAAATCGAAAGGTATCAAATCATACCTTAAGTATGGCGTCCGGATTTGATCTGTTCTTGTGTCCTTAGCGGTGTGCTTTTTCTTTTACAGAAACATGTCAAGAAAATCAAATACCAGCTGTAATGACCTCGTTATGGAAAAAGCTGGACTTCACCCTCAACCAAATCAAGTCAGTCAATGGCTCAGATGTGTTTATTATTAATGTGTTTTTGGAGTAACTTTAATTTACTCTCTGTGTTCACAGATCTATGCAAAACTCTCCAGCTGTTCAACAAATCCAGCGGCGTAAGTTGATTCTCTGCTTGCTCGTGTCTGGTCTGAAATGAACTGATTATAGCCACATGATTAGTGTTTTTTGTTTTGTTTTTTTGTCTGTGAGAAACAGACTACATTATAGCAAGAGTTTCCAAGTAGTCATTTGTAGTCAGTAGTTAACTGTTTGAAAAAACCTCACATGTTATAGATTTAATGAACATTATGTAACATTTTAACATATGTAACATCTTAAAACCTGAACACATTCTGTTTGCATTGACTTTGGTGCTTTGACCCCTAAACATGATAACTTATAATCATCATAATGTTTTAAGCTAGTGTAAAAAAAAAAAAAAATCAAATACATTACACACCACCTGGCTGTACTTCGTGGACTTTACTTGAGAAGTACGCTATTACAGTCCAAGTCACCTAGTCCTGTCTGGTTTTCCCACATTACCTGAGAAACTAGAAATTAGCACAAATTCATCTGTCAGTATGATGTATGTTTTGATATTGTTTCATGTACTTTGATACATGTTTAGCTTTCTGACCAATTAACATAATATTGTGTTCCCAGTGGATACACTGTCTCCCATTATCAACATAACATACACATCTTGTATATGATTCATTAAAATCCCCCCTTCCAGTTGAAATACCAAATAAGTACATGCAATGTGTTTAGACCCCTTAAGCGTCTACATCACTGTGACGTCACCACACTAGCTAGAGGCAAAACAGATGGAGTCGGAACTAACCTACCTGCCATTGCTGCATGACAGTTTGGCCTAAAAATGTCTTGTTGTTGTGTTGTTGGCTGCCAAAACAGGAAGAACAGAGTTAGTGGTTAAAAAAAAATGTTTTACCGGATACCAGCCATCACAGTTTATCCAAAAAAAAAAATAGAGAACATAAACCAATCCTCAGCGACTAGAGCACTCTCTGGAGCAACCAACCGTGGACTGAGCTCTATAGGGTACACATCTGCTCTGAGACAGCACTGGAACAACAGAGTGTGTAATTATTTGCACTAATTTTTTATATTGTTTAGTGTTAATGTTAGATTCGTAAACAAATCATAACAGAGGAAATCGTGAAATTGTAAAGGTTAAGACAAGACTCTGAAACCTTCAAAAAGTCATTCATAAGTACATAAAACAATAAAAATAAGTTTCAAACAGGACGAAACCAGGGCTGAACTATATGTATAACCAGGACTATACCAGACACTTATGAATTGTGTACAAAATTCTCCACTGAACAGGTTTATGTTGGCCAGTGAACTTAGCTATCCCTTGGTCTAAATCCTTCAGACATCCTTGGACACTAATCTAAAAGATTTTTAATTTAATGTTGTATCGTCATATTTTGTAGGAGAATTTTGCAAAACGTTGCCTACAGAGCCTCCTATTGCCTCTAGCTAAGCCACGCCCACCAAAAACTGTTGGCATGTTTACAAACATTTAAACGGTCTATAAACCTGTTTTTACAGATAGCATGGAATATATAATATAATAAATCCACCCTAAAACACACACACACATGTTTACACTGTAGCGCTTGGTGGTTCTGCTGATTTCTTGGATGGTGCTGCATTTTTGTTACATCTGTAAGTCACACATAGTCACTGATCACAAACATGAGGGATAACAGTCAGGTATTATTGTTGACCTGTAAAAACAAGACTAAGAGACTAAAGCACTGCTGCATTACTCTAGGTAGGCCTGAAGGCTAAATACCACTGTTAAATTGTCTGCAGGTAGTTGAACAGCATTGACCATCAAGTAGGAGACCTTTCTAGATTATTTTATAATAAAACTTTGAAAGCCACATGTTAAATATTAAGATTAATATGCTCATCATTCAGGGTGATCTTTTTTTTCTGATGGTACAGTTTCATTCAGAAGTGTGAGCTGTTAAATATGGATGTGCTTCGGAAACATGCTGTCATTTTGATAAACTGTAAGATAATGTTTATAATAGTAGTTACATTTTTAGCTTTTTCTGTTCTAAACAGTCCGCACTCAGTACAGCATTCAGAATATGCGTCGTCAAAGGGTCGTGTCCTCAACTCAGACTTCTGCCACTGGGTGCCTATCAGTGTCCTCTCCAGAGAACTGCGTCCCTAGACCTATCCCAGCTCCTCAGGGCATCCTGGGACACTCCACCCCTGTGTGCTACACTTCCCAGCAGACAAGACCCTCCACCATCAGCCTCTCTCAGTCAGGTGAGACCTGAATATTCGACTAATTCATAGATAATAATCAAAGCAGAAAAATAAATGTTTTTTTTTTGTGCACAGTTATGTTCTGGATGTTTTTTTTACACTGCTGTGTATATTGTATTCTTTCTGTACAGAAGAGACACCTTTGCAAATAATCGTGCCTGACCATAGATTTAACCCAGGACCATTATCTCCAGCTCGGAGGAAATGGTAAGGCAAACACTGTGGATGCCATTTACTCTAATTCAGCCATTAAAATATTCTCGTTGATTATTTCAGTCAGCTTTAAAATCAAACTTTAAAATTAAAATGAAATGTGTCATTTCAGCGACTCTCCAAGAAGAAGAGGAGGTCAGCTGGGGATTAGTCGAGCTGTTACAGTAACAAGTATGCTCAGTGTGGAATCACAGAACCAGGAGGCTGTGACGGAGAATTTATCTGTAAGCCTAGGCCAAAGTATTTCCTCCCCTCCCATGTTATTACTTTAAACGTTCACTAAAGTTTGGAAGTAAAAACCAGCACTTTTTTATTTTTACTCTTTTTTATTTTTACTCATTTATTTATTGATCTATTTACTGATTGCAGCAAATGGTGATTGAGAACGCACGAGAAAAGATTCTGAATGACAGATCATTACAAGAAAAACTTGCCGAAAATATCAACAAAATCCTGGCCAGGTAATGAATTTAATAGACAGGCAACACTGTCATGTTCTTATGTCACATCACTGACGTCTGTGTATGGGAGTAAAGGTTTCTTATTTTATGTTTTTTTTGTGTGTGTTGGCAGTGATAACAGTCCTCAGACGTCAAAGGCAGCCTGCAGCACGGTAGAACAAGAACAGTCCATAGATGAAATCCTCGGCCTACAGGTAATGTATTAAATCATTCATTTACTTATTTTTTTGTGACATTTAACGCATTAAGCAGATGCCCTTATCCAGAATGACTTACAGAAATGCTTTAAAGGTCTCCAACAATATCATCATTCTATTATAAATAGGTCAGGGTCTAAGAATACTGTCAGGACCAGGGATTTTAAATTAGCACTGATTTAAGTGACGAGGATGGTCTTTAGTCTCCATTTAAAGACAGCCAGGGGATTTTTGTTCGATCACACGGCAGACATGTTGAGATGAATGTTTTCATTTTATCTTGAGGGTTGGTAAAGTTTATTCTTCTGCAGTGAGAAATTAACTCTTGGCTTTGTTTGTGAATATCACTGTAGAAGCAGAATTTGTGGTTGATGTTTTTTGTGTAATGTTTTAGGGAGAAATTCATATGACCGATGATGCCATCCAGGACATCCTGGAACAGACCGAGTCAGATCCTGCCTTTCAGGCTCTCTTTGACCTTTTTGATTATGGTAAGATTTATCATGCTGATTTGGAGCTGTGCAATATGATCTCCTGATAACGATACGATAAAGCACGTCTGTAAATTCAGTGAATTAAAAAAAAATAAAATTACCGCATGAAAAAAGGATTTCTACGCATTGAATTATCTTTAATTGTTTGACTTTGTATATTTTCTGCCGTATGGCATGCCCAGGGAAAAAGACATTTTCAATGTCTGGGTCTGCATCTAAAAAAGCACCAGTTTTACGCGCCTTAAGTTGCCTTGACAACGGCGTTGTGAGTGTAAACTTCCGGGTTCAAGAAAACAACCGTTTGTTTTTCATTTTTAAATTTCTGTCTCTGTCTGAATCAAATGACCAAAAGATACACAGACCTACATGTAGGACAGCGCACGCGGCGTACAACCAAACATGTTTGTGTGTGTGCGCCACCTTATCTTGTCATCCAAACAACTGTAGTAAAGCATGTATTTTACGATACAACGATACAGACGATAGTATGTAATATTAAACAATAGACGTTTTTCTATTGCCACACGATATATATCATGTCGCACAGCCCTATGGTGATTTAAGCAGACATGCCATTTGCAGGTTTCATTCCAGTAGATAACAGGCATTATCCAATTGGCTTCATTTAATTTGTTTTAAAATTAAAATACATCACCTGGTGTTTAATGAACAGTACACTGTGCGTTCTTGTCTTTAACTATTGAATTTCTTGCAGGAAAAAATAAATCAGCTGACGGTTGTGAGAATTCTGACAGAAGTAACAGTACTCAGGAGAGTGATGAACCTGGTTATATGGACAGTGCTACAGACACAGGTAAACATTATGTAAACCAAAAAGGAGGACGTAATATTTCTGGTCACAGCATTTAGTTTTTGTTTCTATATTCTCTATGGAATTGAGTGTAGTATTTAATTTGGTACTCAACACTGAATCTCTGTCATTAGGGACCGGACAGGAAGATTCCACATCAGGTGGAGAAACCACCACAAGGGTACTAAGGAGTATAAATATAAAGGAGTCAAAAAGTAAAAGGAAGACCGCCGTTCCTCTCGGCACATGCAGGCCGGTTCCAGCATCCTCTGACTCGCATGCAACAGCTACTTCTACAGGACCTGCACAAAACAAAAAGGGTACCAGCAAAAGCAAAGTCTCAGTCAGCAAGAAGCAAACCAGAGGCACAGGTTCTACCTTGAAAGGGCAGCCGAACAACAAAACACAGTCTCAATCATCATTTGATCCAAATGTATCAAGTTCATCTCTGTCTGAAGAGGGAGTAAGCATGGAAGTGGATGATCCAGGGTCTGAAGTGTCTGTGGTCTGCAGTGCTGATGGGACACCACAACCACAAGTGCCTCAGGAGATCTCCCAGACTTTAAAAGTGTCCACTAATCATGCAGAAACCACTCCCAAAGTGAACATGGTCACATCAGGGAATACATTTGGAGTGGAGAAGGCACAAATGTCTCAACTAGTTGCAATAGCGCCTGAATCTTCAGGCCAAAGTGACCAAGTAAATGATACCTCCATGTCTAAGCCAGCATCAGGTCAGCAGCCAGTAACAAATGAGGTTCGTTTACTCAGCACGCTAACGCAGGAGGAGTCGAGCTCTAATACCAGCAATCTAGGATCCATTTCCTTTGAGCCAGTAGCTTCAGCTATATCTGGGCCTACAGCCATCTGCTGCTCCTCCTCCTCCACAGTTATCAAACCTTCTGAGTCTCAGATCGCTGATTCTGACCCTAATAAGATAGTAGCTCTTAAGATCATAATCAGCGATGAGCAGGAGCAGCAGGGCACGGACTCTGCTCTAAACCAAGCTGTCTCCAGCATCAGTGGTGAGCAAATCCCCACAATCTTCCTGTCCCCTCCTGCCAGATCTCTGACTAAGGAACTGCCCTCTACCACTGGCTCCTCCGTCACCCCAGAGGAGACCGCACAGGCAGTGAGCGTCTTACAGGGGACCGAGTCTATTGGAAACACAGTCATAAGCACACAGGACAATTTGCAACCTACACAGGCAAGGCCCATGGCACCAGAGACCGGTTTTATCCAGCTGTTGCCTACTAACTCAACATTCGGAGCAACAAGCAGCTATTTTGTTGTGGCGGATCCAAGTTCAGGAGTTGACCAGCAGTCGAGTATGAGGCTGCTTCCAGGTGGTGCTGGAGAAGGAGCCGTTTCTTCTATACCACATGTTGTAGCTACCCCACCTCGACCTCGGGCTGTGGTTTCTATTGCAGGAAATATAGCTCGACCCTTCTCACCTGGTAAGTCAAAGGCTGTAAACTATATACAAGTAGATTAGCTGGTGATGAACCAAATTTGCTTAATTGTATTGAGTTGATTTTACATTTATTAGATTTGGCAGATGCATTATCCAGAGCAGCTTGTATTTCTCATTTTTACTACTGAGGAGTTAGGAGTAGTCAGTGGCAGCCTGGTGGTGGTGGGAATTTAACTTAGAACCTTCTGATTGGCAGGTCAACATCTTAACCACTGAGCTACCGCTGCCCACCAATTTATTAATTTGACAGAATTAAAAATGCGCAGCCATCTTTAATCAGGTGTCTGTTTGCCAGGATTTTAGTGACATGATCAGTGTTGTTTTTTCTTTTTTATTGTGCGCTAAAATTGTAATTATGCTTCTAGCATCAGCCATCATCATCTCCTCACCGGTTCAACCCATGATACAGAATATGGCAGTCCCATTGTCTGTCTTAGGACAGAACAGTGCAGGGCAAATTACTGTGGTACCCAGTCAGGTATGTCATGCTAATAGGCATCAGTTTTTGGTGGAATATGAAACTTTAGTTTTATTAAAAAATGATTACATTTGCTTTACAGATGTTGGCTTTGCCTGGTCCAAAACTGGTGGGCCAAACGGCAAAGGTTGTGTCAAAACCTAAATTAGTGCCCAAGGACAGTGTGGAATCAGGTAAGCTTTCAATAAGGAAGAAGCTTGACCCACGAGTGTTAGTAATTTTTTATACAAGTTTCTTCTCTCATTATTTTTGCAATCTAATGGTGTTTATATTTTCTAGGCAAAACTGTAACATCTGTTAGTGTGTCCAATCAAGTCTCAAACACCCCTCAGAGCTCAGAGCTGAACAGCACTACTGGAGCAAGCCCTAGTCACCGAAGAATACTTTGCTTTGATGAGAACACTAGCCAGATAAGTACAAATGAAGCTTCTCCTTCCCCTGTTATGAAGGAGTCTACAACAACAGAACGAACCCACCCTTGCGTTTTAGGCAACACTAATGCCAAGAGAAGGGTGGAGACCATACGTTTATCAGAGCCAAGTCAGCGTACAGGAAGAAAGGACACTGGAAAGATTTCTACACTTCAGCAGCAGGCTACAAAAAGCACCCGAACAGAAACCAGGACTGATCAGAATGTCATTTTCAGCACATCCTTAAACAATGCTGTTCAGCAAAATCTGCCTGTTGGATTGGAGACCAAAAAGAGAATACAGCCAACACCAAACATAGAAGGTGATTTAGCTGCAGGACTGAACCCTGAACACAGTAGAAAGTCTTCCTCAAAGTCTACCAATATCACAAAAGATACTTCACAAGAGGAAAAACGTGAACAAAGACCTGTGAAAACACCTGTGGTGCCCTCTGAGAGCAACCTCACACAGGACTCTCCCAACGTCACTGCAAACAAGGAGAACGAAGTAGAAGGAGGTCGGCAAGAGCAGCGCCAAGCAGCTGCCCCAAAGCTGTCAACAGTAAGATCTTCTACACCTGTATTTCAGAGTGGTTCAGGGAAACCAACATGCAAAACAAGCCCACTTACCAAGCAAGCGGTGGAGATGCTACAGGACATACAGAGCCAGAGTCCCACCTCCACACCACCCAGAAAGAAAGGCTCCTCAGACCTACCACTTCCAAAAACCCCTGTACCAGGTCGTCTTCAGGAGGACTTGCTGGATGGTTTGAGAACGCCCTCAAGGCATGGGCGAGAAGGAGAGGGCACACCCAAACACCTTGCTCCCCCTGCTACACCTGACTTTCCTACCTGCAGCCCAGCAAGTGAGGCAGGGAGCGAGAACAGCATCAACATGGCTGCCCATACACTCATGATCCTGTCCCGAGCAGCTAGGACAGGGGGACCTTTAAAAGACAGCTTGCGCCAGGAGGAGGTTGGTGCAGCCAAATCAAGCTCTTCTAAAGGAAAGAAGCGCAAGCACGCTGAACCGAGCCCTACAGCAAAGAAAGAGCTGCACCTCACAAGTTCATCGGGAAGTAAGAAGAAAGCTAAGGTAAGTGGAGTTTTACTGCAAAAAGGATGTGATCCATGTGTCCAGCAATCAAAACACACTTCTTGTCCTTCTGTATGAGTGCATGATATTAGAATAGTCTGTTATAAAGAAACAATGTTCGACACTTGTTTTGTCTTGTAGAAACAGAAGAAGCTTCTTGATTCCTTCCCACATGACCTAGACGTCGACAAGTTCTTGTCTTCACTTCATTACGATGAATGAGGAAACGGGCAAAATGCCAGGATAAAAGCTGATGTGGCAACCAGAAAGATAACTCCGAGAGAGAACAGAAGAACGAAATACTCCTGGTTTTCATGCTTCATATTATAGTTGTGTATAGTTGTTGTATATGTGTAATTCTTACTGTCCAGTGGAAAGTTATTATAAATAAGATTAGTTATTGTATAGCCACACTCTTATGGCTTTTCATCATACATAAACATTTAAGATGTATTGTTTGTATTCAGCACTATGTTTTACTGGCAGTTCTGTGAAATGTAAAATATTTCAAATGCACACGATACTTTTGTTTAAATGAACCTGGTTAAGTTCTCTCAAAATCTCTAAACTAAATAGAATTTCTAAATAAGGGAATCTCATTTTCTGTAATCATCTGGCATCAGCATAATGCGTAAAAAGCATGTAGCTATGTTCTGAGTTTTATCTAACATTATCAAATGTCAGAATGTGGAAAATCAATCTTGTTGCCTTTGACCAAGGCACTAGTGGTGTTGCCAGATGGACTGGTTTGAGTTTTTCTAAACATTGTTGATCTACTGTGATTTTTGGTATACTGGTCTTTCGAGTTTACACAGAATGAGGTAAAAGACAAAGAAACATCCAGGTAACGAACGCTCTGTAAGTAGAAGCACCTTGTAGATGAGAGTGATTAAAGGAGAACCGGCTGCTAACAGCTAATACAGTTCCGATACCGGACGATGTTCCATCCCAGTTTTGATGCACTTGACAATTCTGCAGTTCATTAGATATAAGTTTGTACCTTGATAATACACACTGATAAAACACCCCAGAGTGTGAGTGAACAAATCAGTGATGGAACACAGGATCGTAGAAACCTGGTTTACAGTCAAAAATAATCCAACAAGTAATTGTATGTTGAAGTATGATACTCGGACATATACTGAAACCTGAAACCAAAATCGTATTTTAAAGTCTCCCTTTGTTCATGAGACCTTTTCTATTTGATAAATCAGGGGATCAAGAGGTACAGGGGAGTTTCTAATCTCTGAAATACTTTTCAGCTCACAATGATTGTAATGAGTGGTTATTTAATTTATAGACATTTTTAGTTTTTCCTAGTACTTCAGTAGGAACAAGTACATGAGGAGAAAAGCCTGTTTTTTGACATTGTAAAGCACTGGCAGTTCTGTCATGGTCTGTGCTGTTATTTATCCAGTGATAGAGAAGATGTGGAAAGATAAACGGTGAGACATTTGAACAGATATAGATTTATGGGGAATGACTCATGGTGAATGATGGATGGGTAAATACTTTGTGCATTATAATGACTCTACAAACATCAGCCAACTATGTGTAGAAGTCTAGACTACTTTTAACAAGATTTAAATCTGCCACCTCTGACCTCCAACTCAACATACTGAAGCTGTTTTTAGTTTCTGTATGAAACAAGGGAGAAATTATGAAGCCACACAAATACTAACATCAATCTTTTTTTTTTATTGTTTTTAAAACAATTATTTTTGGTAGGGTTTTACACACTGTATAGGTGTTAGTCAACCAAAATGAAACATTAATACATCCAATTTAATATTAAAGAAAAATCAATACACATAATACAATGGTTCCAGTTATATATAATCTATAATTATTTAATTTGATCTATGCCATAATTTGCCATGTTATATATCAGTTATATTAACATTATGATTACACGTAGACCTGGATATTTCAGTGTGTTTTATATGGTTATATTTAGGATATTCTTTGTACATAACTTCTACAGTATCAGTTTCTAAAACTAATATTCATACAGTGTATTAGACCAGCTGGTGTGTAAAATAACCAGGTTAAATAATCATAAAAAGGCACTGATCAGAAATCAACAGTTTAACAGTTTTCAAGCAGGTTCTCCCTTATCCAGTGTAAATCTGCTAATCGTACAGAAACCTAAGAAATAACCTTCTGCCGAATTAGCAATATGGGTAATGTTCAGTGTATTTACTGTTCAGACGAAGTGCTGACAACAAACATAGCATAATAAGTGATGATATTTAAATAGTCATTAATACCTATGAAAACAGTTAAGACACCCCCCACCACCACCACCATACACACACCTGTTTCTCATGTAGGTTGAAGAATTGATTTTTTTTAAACCAGTAGGTGCACATTTACACACTATGCCAAATAGATTACAAAATTTTATATAGTCTGACTTTTTGCATTCTGTGCAATTATAAAAGAATACAGCCTTTTTTCATACCGTTGTGTCTTTGTTAACATCCAAGCCAAGAACTTGCTTTTTTAATTTTAATAACCTTCTTGACCATTACATCATATGTGTACACCTCAGATCCAACAAAGAAATGAAGGAAACCTGAAAAGCAAGACATTAAATATTTATATTATTGCAATATGTAAAATAATATTAAAGAATATTAGACACTGAACTACCTGAGATAAAATAGGCTTAGTCTTTTGCTGTTTACTCACCATGCTTATAAACAGCTGCACTTATGGCTGTATTAATGCCCGGGAAATCATCTGAAATGCTGTGTGGATTTGATTCTTCCATCGCTTCCAGTTTCTCATTGTATCTAAAGAATAAAAATAACTCCATATAAATATGACGTAGCTATAATTATGTATGACTCTTATGTACATCAATAACATACCTCCAGTACTGATCCTTTATAAAGAATAAGGTGTGGCCAGTTTTGGGAATGTGGACTGCAGCATTTATGTGCACTGAGGCAGGAAAACCGAAGCTTTTGATATCTTTACGTGAGCCTTTCATCCGAGTACCCTTCACTGTCCAGTAGCTGGAACCTGTATGGAAAAGGATTGAGTGAAGAATATCACCATGGTGTCTGGTATTTAATTGTACTGAACAGTTTCAGTGAAGGTCAGTACCACTGAAAAGGAAAGTAGTGGAGCGCTGTGGAAGCCAGTAGGCAGCATCAATGTTTGAATTGATCTTTGGAATGAAACCATTGACGGGACCCTCCTTTATGTCATTTTTATTATTCTTGACCCATAAATACCTATATAGATAAAGAAAGAAAGATAGTAATTATGTTAAGAAAAGTAAGTTTTGTAACTGTACACAGCCCAATAATGACTTTATTTTAGTAAAGATGCAAAACAAGTCCAAGAGTCATATGTACATGACCATCATTCTTCCAAAAGATACTGCTTCAGTTGGTGATCTGATGATGGTACAGAGTGCTATCCACCAGTCCAAAATAGCCCACAAGTGTTTAACTAGATAGAGGAATTAAACTTGTGAAAGGTCTATCATATTATTTACGTCAGTTTCATACTCCTCACGTGGACACAGTGGTCATGTTTTATCATGCTATGATAAAGGCAGAGCATATCTGTATTGTATTCCTCTTTGGCTTATTTATATATATATATATATATATATATTCCATTTTCTAACATGGTTAGGAAATTATTCTATATATTAGAATATATTATATATTCTATATATTAGAATATATAAAGCTTTCCTTTAATTTGTCACTTGTCTGTATATAGGAACATTAATTATGCAATAAATATAGATTTCTGAGTGACTCACCGATCTTTGAAAAAGAAAATGGCTGCCCCTATATTAGTAACGGCGTCAAAAGACAGGTCAGGATCACATTTGTCCTTTACAGCCCTTGGATAGTAAAAGCGAGTGTGCCAAAAGTTGAATGGATAGTTCCAACTAAGCCGTGGAAAATAAGACGTTGTAACACTCTGCCCTGTGGAACATGAAAACGTTATTCATGATTTTATGTTTAACTGTGAAAAGCAAAACTGTGAAAACCTTTGGTGTTAAATGATGGGAATTTCAATACTAACTCTGTGGACTACATGGGTACAGAAAGTAAGTGTATTTATACCATACAGCGTGTTGATGTTTCTTCTATCTTCACTGGAAAGCATGTTCTGTGTTTGACGGTTTCTGTAGGTGGGATACATGAGGGACTCTGGGTTTTGAGAATGTTTCAAACCCAAGGCGTGTCCAAACTCATGTGCTGCAACCAAATACAGGTTAAATCCTGGAATGGAAGACAGAAATCCTATATGAAACCACCCAGTCATTGTCATATATACCACAATGAAAAACAAGTGCTTTGAGTTTTGAGCTTAGTGTCAATAGGTTGCATATCTGGTAAATGTAATTTAGCATTAAAACAAATTTTTGGGTGTCGGCTAGGGATTAAGGATGGCTTTTGTGTTTCTCGTCTAGGCAGAACATAACATTGGCTCTCACATTCAAGGGTGACTGTAGGGTGTCTAGGTTCAAATTTGTGTGTAACTGGTTTGCTTTTCACTGTCATGCAGTCTCCAGTCCACAAATCAACAGACCTCAATCCCATAGAAAACTTGTGGGTCGTGTTGATTTGCACACTAAAATAGCTAAAAATTGTCAGGAACTATCCTGACACTTGAGAAAATGCCTGACAGTAGTGGTGCTTTAATAAGCAGAGGTTTATATCTACTTCCAGATGTGTGTGTGTGTGTGTGTGTGTGTGTGTGGGTATATATAAATACATATACATATACATATATATATATAGTCCCACTAGTACGGTACCTCTGGAATCTGCTGTCCAGTGTTCATCATCATCAAAATGAACGTCTCCTCCAATGCCCTCTCCAGGATCAAAAGCATGAGCCAGTGTGCCCTTAGGTCCATCAAAGGGGTAGTTGTCCCCATGGTCTTGAATTATTTTGTATAAAGGCACACAAAATTGAATAGTCCTGATTAGACATATGTAACAGAAGTGTACCTAATTGTCTACAACACTCAGTTTCTTTATATTCTCAGTACTGACAAAGTCCATTCTGTCAAAAATCAGTCTATGTAAACTTTATTGTAGAGCTGTGATCACACCACAGGTCCTTACATTTGGAGCCAAACTCCACCATGATGTCAGCTTGCTGAGAGGAAGACCTGAAGAACTGTAAAGGGCTGGCTTTTGCCCAAACATCCAGAGCTGCTCCAATCAGTGAGTCTACTGTATTCACAGACAGGTCACTGGTGTACTTTCCAATCCTGAAATATAAAGAGAAAAATAAGCTTAACCTAAAAGCATGACTGAGAGAAAGCCATATCCTATTGAGGCTAAAGATATTGTTTCAGTTTTTTTTTTTATTAGGGCAACTACTTACATAAGAGGTTATTTTAAAATAATCTGTTAGAAACGGATTTGTTTCAGCTTTAATGGTCTATATTTCTAGTGGGCCAGAAGTTTACATGCACCAAGCTGACATGTAAACCATATTAAAGATTATAATTAGTGTTTAACTAAGAGTGGCTGTTTTTACGGGCCAGCAATTTTCAAACCACTGCAGGTACCATATGCATCTGC
>JAOVVF010000048.1:14108742-14119093 GCA_028565595.1 Duopalatinus emarginatus
TGTTTCCCTGTGTTACTGTGTGTGTTACACTGTGTTAGTGTGTTACAGGCAGGCTCTGCATCATTTAGGAAAGAAACAGAAATGAGCTCCCAGGGATAAATGAACGTTGGTAACAAATGGTCAAATAAACTCCAAGACAACAGTAAAGAAAATAGTAAAGGAGTTGGAGGTGTCATGTTTGAAAGTATGCACATCCACCAGTTTTGAGAGTCTGAAAAGCTGTCGAACAGTACTTTAAGGTTGGAGGCCAGATTGAAGTTTGCTGGTCGTAGCAGTGTTCTTTGGTCAGATTAAACAGAAATGTATATGTTTAGCCATAATAATCACTGCTGTATGGGTTTAATTTGGGTAACACAATACCAGCTGTGAAGCAATGGGGTGGCAGCATCATGTTTTATGTGTGTTTTGCTGGGAAATAGACTAGTGCATTTCAGAAAACAGATATCATTATGAGTAAAGAGGTTTAAGAACGTTCCAATACTACAATACTAAACATACAAATGGCTTAAAGAATATCTTAAAAAATGAAAATACTGAAGAGGCTCTGGTTGTTTCTGTTTTCAGTTCAGTTCTAACAAGTGGCAAATCCACCAAATACTTACAAAGCATATGAAAACCTTAATCAACTTTAATAAAAACCTACTGTAGTATATAAAAATAAACTTACTGTAGTAAATAAAAGCTGAAATGACCACTTATGGAAATAAAGTAGATACCCTAAGTGACTTAACACAGGAAATGTATGACACATTAAGTTTGAATGTCTTTAGTCTAGGTATATGCAAACCTTATTGTGGCCACATACACCTCATTTCTAGTTCTGAACATTTGAGAGGTTTCTTACCTGTAAGATATCACATTTTTCTTCCATCTGTTGCCACGGTTGTAAACATATTCCTCAATATCAGGAACGCCACACCTGGGTGTCTTCATTACAGCCAGTGTCTCTATGTCTAGGCTGCCTGTCTGATTAAGTCCAAAAAAGCTCTGCATGTCCTTCAGTTTAGAGGAAAATGAGGGACGACTTCTCTTCCTGTGACCAGGTGGACCTGTCTGAAAACTGTAGAAGCGTTCAATGTATTTCTGAAAGACAGAAAAAGAAATCACTGCAGTGTAATTATGAATGACTTTCCTATTTTCTCTTTAATAAAATAATTACATAAATACTAAAATAAAAAAAAAATTAATTGCAATAGTTATGTATTTCACTTTATTGGCACAGATTGTTTTATTCTTGATCTATTTATATATATTTTAGTGCAAATTCAATGTGTAGCATTAGTAGAATAAGCATCACTGCAAAAAAAGTGAAAAAAAAGACAAACATACTTTTAATAGAATAATTTTACAATTCCTGAGTAGTGTTAAATACAAAATTCCACTGACAGACCCAAAGTCATTTATGCTGTAAATCAATTTGTGATATATTATCAAAGTATATGAAAGAAACAAAAACGTACAGTTGCCAGTACCACGTCATCCTGGAGCTTTTCACCCTGATGTGATGTTATATCTCCTTGCTCAGTCTGCGACAGAGAAACACCAAGACAAAGAGAAGCGAAAAGACAGAAGACACAAACTAAACCGAAAAAGAGCCCCATTGTCCACACAGAGGTGTTGAAAGTGGCCAACTGGAGAAGAGCTGGACTGAAAGATCAAGGTAGTTGGAAAGGCTTTTTAACACGTACCTATGACTCAGTGAATCAGTGCCGAGGCTGAAAAACCTCACACACTGGGAGGAGTTCAGTAAAGGACACTGGACACAAAAAAACAAGACGTTTGTTAAAATGTAAAGAAAAAATTATGATGATATAATGAATAATAATAACAATAATAATCATCATCATCATCATCATCATTATTATCACCACCACCATCACCATCAGCTACAGACCTCAATCATTAACTTGTTAATTAATTAACCTGTTCTAAACCACATCTACAATCATTTCAGTTTTCAGTTTTCATTTGTTTTTGCAGCATGTCCTACAGATCATTTAGAAATAAATGTGGCCTTCTATAAACATTATGCCCTGATATTTATCTGTTTCCTGTACAGCCTTACTTTAGAGATTGTCCACGTCACTTTAAATTAAATACGGGGACTGAAAGACGTCAGTAAGCAGCTTCATCTGCTAGAAAGAAAATATTCAGAGAGCTAATAATTTTCCACATAGATGTAAATCTAACAGGATGCTGCTGTACCAACATTTAAATTTCACATTCCATTTCTGCCAACCTCAGGCCTCTTCTTAGACCTGAAAAAACCCTCAAACTATTTAAATTCTTATTATTCTTTGGTTGTTCCTTGGAAAGCAGATACCTTGTATGTGGATTTTAAAAAAACATTGGGATTTGTAGGATGTTTTTCAAACTATAAAATGTTATGAAAGTGGCCAGGAACATACAATTCATCTGATTCATCAAACTTTCTCAAAGACTTTGACATACATGAGGAGTTACTCTGAGTTATAAGTGATATAATAATAATAATAATAATAATAATAATAATAATAATAATAATAATAATAATAACAACAGTAATAATAATAATAATAATAATAATAATAATAACAACAACAACAGTAATAATAATAATAATAACAACAACAACAGTAATAATAATAATAATAATAACAACAACAACAGTAATAATAATAATAATAACAGTGAGTATACACTCAGTACATAACAACACATGACAAATTGTGTAATGACAGTTGGAGTTCAAATCTAATAGCTTGTCATAATGTTTCTGTATGTCTCTTAGACAGTTTCACAATGTAAGCCCTAAGGCCAATAAGCCACATATTTACCTGTATTCAATCGTTTGCTTCTGTTGCCTCACAAACAGCATCCAAAACACATACACACTCAGACTTGCATAAGAACATACAGATTACCAGTCTAACACATGGCTCTAAAATCTCTCATAGGCGTTCAGCTGGGTTGAGATCTGACAAACGTGAAGGCTATAGCGTATGATTCACATTCACGTTTTTATTTTAATGAAACCGTTTAGAAAGACCATGTGAACTGTAGATGTGTGAGGAGTCAACCTGGAAGAGATCACACCCATCAGGTCAGGAGAGAAATGTTTCATGATAGGTGATTAAAAAGTGATTAGTCAGAAGAATGTTGTATTGAGTTGCAGTGGTGCAAAGCATATGTATGTATGTATGTATGTATGTATGTAAATGTGGAACATGTACAAACATTTAAGATTTCATCATTTGTAACATGTATTGGTCCAGTGTCATCATCAGGGATAAAATGCTTATTGCTCAGCTTTCATCACCCAGAAACTAGTGTCAGAGTATCATATTACACATTAACGCCAGCAGACATCAGCCACATTTCCGTTTCAGACACCTGGTATTATTTAATGCAGACAGTAAACCTGAACCAGCACTACACTGAAATAATAACAGCATCAATCATCTTCCTATAATGGTTCCCAGATAGAATTCACCTAGAAAAAGCAGGGTCCCTCCGCCTTCTCCTCCTCCAAGTTCCTTTATATGTTCTCTCTAGGTTTGGGTACATGGACTTCTTCAATTCAGAACACAGCTTTTCAGTCGGGCTCATTTCCAGAGAATTAAATTATTACCCAACACTGAACTTGTGCACTGCACAAATGTCTGTTTCGAGTCATATTGCTTAAGGATCCATCCACAGCCAAGTCTAAATGTCCTGGCAGATGTTATGGGCCAAAATATGCTGCTGCTTATCCAACCTTCTTTATTAAATTTTGCACTGTGCCAAAAAGCACTGAAAGAAAAACTTGTTTTATTACGGGACAGATTGTGAAATACGATATTTGTAACTGCACAGGTACAGTGAGTAAGGAAACACTGATGTAGAATGAAAACTGTTTGGCAGATGGTGATTCAATTTTACAAACAGTGACCACCATGTTGGTGACACTACCTAACAAGGGTTCTTCCATGGCCACCGTCTGCCAAACCGTTTTCATTGTATATAGGTGTTTCCATAAGTTAAAATGAAAGAGAAGGAATAGACCTATTGTGAAATGTGACCTTCATGCAGTGAAACACACACACTAATGAACACACTTGCCTGGGGCAAGGGGTAGCTGTTATTCATGCTAGCTGGGGAGCAGTTGGGGGTTAGTTGCTTTGCTCAATGGTACATCAGCCTTGTCTTGTCAGTACAGGGTTTAAACCGCTAAACTTCTGGTTATAGCTGCTCTCTGCATTTTATTAAACCCATGACCTTACATTTGTACCTAATAGCCTAGAGCAACATGACAGCTTTTTTGTAGCAATTATTTTGTTTTAATTTATTTAAAATGTTTTAAGGCTGTTAAATGTTTTCATGTTTAGCACAATCTGCTGCCCTTAGGATAATTCCTAATTAGACACTGAACAGTGAAAACTGTCTCGTCCCTCAGGCCGTCTCTTTAAATCTACTCTCATGCCTCAAACTGACGTTTAAATAACAGAGCTGAGCAAACAGAAGACTAAAGTTTTAAAAAGTTTATGAGTTTGTAATTCTTTGATTATTACAGGTTTAGAAACCCTTTAAACACATTATAAACATAATGCACATAAAAAAACCACACTGTACTGGTTCATTTTTCATATTTAAATGTAACATAATATGGAATGTGCATGTCAGCAGTAATACTTGTGCTTTATCCTTCATCCTCTTCTTCATATGCAAATATGTTTTGCACAATTCACAAACTGTATTTATATATACACAAGTGTGTAGAGTGCCCTCCTGCCCCTGGTGAGTCATCCTTTTAACTGTATTGCATCATCAAATTTAAGTAGAATAGATGTTTTTTTTTTCTTATTTTCAGATGACACTGTATAAAAACAAATACATAAAAAAATCTCAACATCCTCCGAATTATTTAAAGAAAATCCCCAAACTGCTTGTTTGCTTGTATAATAAATATTTCCTACTGTCCTGCTGTCATGACATTTGCAGATAGGGTTAATATAAATTCCAACAGGACAAGGTTTCTGTCAAAGTTTAGACTCAGATCCAATTGGAAATCTGTGGTATGATCTGTAAAGTGCTGTCCACTGATGTTCACCATCTAATATGACAAAGCTGAAGAACATTTGCATTTGCACAATTATCAATTCAATTTTTTTTGCATTTTTTGGTTTTAAATAATATAAAAGACATTAAATGAATACATTTTACAGTGGCTTGCAAAAGCCGAAAATACTTTTGCACATCGCAATTGTCAGTTTTTTATTTGTAAAAATGTTATAATTTTTAAAATTTTATCATGTATAATTTTCTTTCCACTTCACAATTGTATACCACTTTGTGTTGGTCTTTCACATTAAATTCTAATGAAATATATTTATATTTGTGCAAGCCACTGTATATCTATACAGAGTCCCTTTAACAGGAGCACAAACCACCCCCCTCTGATAGGCCTATACTTATTGCAATACAGCAAAAAGAGAAAAAAAATCATTGTTGGTGAATACAAGGCATAGTACCTTCAGAAACACAATTAAAAAGCTTAAATAATGTAAACAAGTCAGAGTACATGTTTATCCGCTTCACTGGCGTGGAAAGAAAACTCGTGCTTGATGTTTTGTAAATGATTTCATTTACGTCTCTGTACTCCACAGGAAACTGCAGAATCAGAATCAGGAAGCGAGACTCCTCACACACTCCCATACAGTGGGTCAGTCATTATCAGTGCTGGAGTCTGAGAGCAAAGGGCATTCTTGCCGCCTGTTCTGGCTCGCCCTCCTCTTCCTCCTGCCCACCATCCTCAGTCTCCTGCGAATGATCTCTGCAACACAAATACAAGCTGTTACAGCTTTCTATAGACTACAGCTGCTAAACAAACCCTCCCTAATTAATTATATATTAAATTTCGGACATTATTATGCCCCCACTTGGGTTCTATTGGCTCACAGGACTTTCATCATCATCATCATCAATAATAAGTGAGGGTTATTTGGCTCTATATAAATCCCCCACACTGCTTTTTGAAAGAATTATGCAATATTTATACATGTGCTATAAAGACCTAAAGACTGAACCCTTCTAATAAACCATTACTTAATACCTTCTCCCATTAAACATACTCGAATGTTTAAATGTGCAGGTGAATTTGATTTGTAAGCTCATACCTGCAACACTGTCATAGTCCTGCAGGCTCTCACGCCAGTACAGGCTGGAGGGTGCTCGGCAGTTGCGGTACAAGCGTGTATGGAGCACTGACAGAGTCAGCAGCACCAAGAGGAAGCCCAAAGCTGCTGCTGCCCACACAGCCTCATTGTTGCGCTGGACAGTCATCTTGCGTCCCCTCGGCGGTCCGCCTATCACTGCAGTGGCCACATCAGGAGGTCCGCAGTGGCCTGGAGATGCACAGCCTGTGGCTGCTCTCATCTCAGCTACATCAGTCTTAATGCGCTGCCTCCCTGCAGCCACATTGCTGCTCTTCTTTCGAGATTTCACACCAGTCTGTGAATCACGCATCTTAACCACCGTCTGCGTGGCTGCTATTTTTGCGTCTGTGTCAACACCACCATCTGGGTGCATGGCTGTGTGGACAGGTGGGGTGACAAGGCCATGAGGACCTATAGATAGTGAATCCTTAATCTCAGTATTGTTCAGTGGCTGTGTGTGTGTAAGATTTAGCTTGTCAGGCTCAGTGCTGACAGACAAATGATTTTTGGACTGTTTCACTTCTTCTTTCTTTATTTCTCCTTTTCCAGGTTGCAGAAGCGATCGGACGTTCCTCTGTCTTGCCGTAGACTCGTACGCAGACAGGGCCGCCACACAGCATGCCTTCAGAGACTGGCAGAGACAAATAGTGACAATATATTGTAATAATAACATGTAATGTTTGTTTTGTGCCTTTCATTAACTGTATTCAGAGCAGGCTGTGATCACTGACCTTTACAGAGGTATCCAGCACACGGTCCACTGGGGCAGCTTTTGTCAAATACAGGTTGTAATTTTGGCTTTGGCTGGATGTTGTTTGGTTCAAGTTAGAGGAAGATGTGAGTAACCACTCACACACTCCTGCTATGGTGATGTGGGACATCTCTAGAGTATGACCCCAGGAGACCAAGGCAAACGGCTTATAGGAAAGAAAAAAGGAAAGTAAGTGTAAACAGCCTTGCAAACATAAGGCTGGGAAATATAAGAGTAGAGGACATTATACACAATATTACAATACTGTCATTTGATTTAAAGATTGAAGTTTAAATTACTTTAAATTAAAGTTGAAATCAAAGATTAAATTATATTTGTATTTTTATTATTCATTGTCACGCATTATAAATGTTAACATTTTAAACCAACAACAAAATTGATGATAATACAATCTACTTAATTACTGTAAGTCAAAATATTCTATCAGTTTCTACTAGGTACCATAGTATTTATTTTTTTATGTTAATATTTATTTTTTTCTGTTATTGTTTAAAATAAATTATTATATATTATATCTTATATATCTATATAATTTTTCTATTTTTTTTTTTAAATAAAATATTTATATAATAAAAAATAATATATATTTTTACAAATATTTATAATATTTTATTTATTGTGACCTGAATGTTGTTTTTTTAACACACACTGACTGGCCAAAAAAAAGTCTAAAACTGTAATCTTTTCTTTGTTTGTCATGGCACTGTCAACAACTCAATCCAGAGCTGCATTAATTTTTGGCTGAGATTTTGTTGTCGACAAGAGAAACAAACCCCTTCATAAAGCCCACCCCAAGTGGGCCTAAGGTCAGGACTCTGTGTTGGCCAATTCATGTATGAAATATGATTCTCCATGCTCTCTGAATCACTCTTTTACAATCTGAGCCCTGAGCAATCAGGAAGGAAAAAAATCCACTAATATTATAACCTGTTCATTTAGTACATTCAGATATAATGTTGTTGAGCCTCGACCTGACCAATTAAAGCATAACACTGTCTCTAGAGTCTCCAAATCATAACAGCGACATTGTTTTGTTCAGGTAGTGTATGTATTGTACTGTGAAAAAGCCTTCTGGTATTTTTGCTCATATTACCTACCCCATTAAAAAATGTCAACACATTATAAAACCATGGATCTGATTACTTTAGTCAAAGTGTAGACACTGATCTAAACCTCACTAATCAAACCTCACTGCATCTAACTATCCTTAATTCAAGACACATTTCATTAGTGTGTCAGCAAGTGTCCTCATTCCTGAAACATTCCTGTCTTTAAGATGTTAATCTGTCTCAGATGGGTGGTGGTGGTGTGAAGATCTGACTCACTGTGTGTTGGCTGAGGTGAGGATGAGCTGTGAGGATGAAGTGAGGCAGGCAGGAGTGAGCCACCGCTGCTAGACCCCTGCGAGCATCTGCCGGAGCGCAAGGGTGAAACAGGAGCACTGTGGCGCCATCCTGTGGAACATCACTGAAGTCTTAAATACAGTCAAATCATTCTGTAGGAAGATTTTACTGTGGTGAAAACTTATCAGATGTAAACACTAAGGTGGTAGGAACACAAACAACACCGACGAGATACATGAGATACGTAATACCGCTGGAACCTGACCATGTTTTTCTTTTATAAGGATAAGGAAGCTCACATAAGGAAGTTTTTCTGTGGATGTCATCTGAACTAATGGTAATGAAATGCAAAATTCAAGCAAATTAAACATGTTTCCTTGTCAAAACCAACATCCCTTGTGACAGACATGCGTAACCGGGAGTCCAGAAAGCAGAACTGGCCACACTGAGTCTGGCATAGTCTCTCTTCCAGTACGCTCATGCATACAGAAATGGGTAGAAGTGCTTGCCTCCGAATGGGAGCATGGGATGGCGGCTTAAAAAAAGCATGTGACTTTGAGGAAGCATGTGATAGCCTTCGCCCTCCCTGGCTGGTGGTTGTTATATGTCTAAATTAGAGGGAAAGCTAAATAGAAAAAGCTGAAAATAAAGACACAGGTTAAATGATATGCACTGGCTGTAATGTCTGGGGATAACTGGGTGGGGATAAATGGGATAACTGGCACAGTATCCATTAGAGTTTATTCAGTGAGGCCAGGGGCTAAAACAGTTCTTGGGATATGCAGATCTTTACAGTATCCAAATGGGCCCAGCAACAGCAAATTAAGTGCAACAAAACATCAAGCAGAAATAGAGCATCAGGATAAATCTGACAGGTTAAGATAGCCGGAGAAGCCAATATGAGTGATAAAAATGTCGAAATTGCTTCTTGTCCTCTTTTTGGCTGGATGTTGGTGGTCATGTGTGTGTTTTACTGATCAATAGCGTCTTTAATATATATAATGCTTAGATTCAGTCATGCACTTTTCTATTCCATGCTGTCGAAGTTCACGCAGTACGTAACACAAAGCACTGCCTTTCCTGCTCTATGTAATTCAGCGCACCTCAATGTGACAATATGTTACAAAACCTATGTACACATTTTACTGTCTGACATACGAGTCTGTGATGGCTCTGGCATGCTTCATTAATGACTAACAGACACTGATGGCCTTACCACCTGTGTGACAGGTTACACACAGTTTCAAAGATAAAGCAAGTGAGATCTTTCCTTAACCACAAGCCTTGGATACCTGAAGAGATTAAGATGCTCCTCAATAAGAAAGCAGGGTCTTTGTAATATAAGATAGAGAGAAGGCCATGTGTCCAGTATTAAGTAAGGATAAAAACAAGAAAAGGAAAAAAAAACCCAGAATGAACACAATAAGTAAGAGAGAAAGTGGTGACAGGTCTCGAGAGCATAGGGAGGAGGACAGCATACCAAGCAGGGGAGCAGCCAAGACAAGTTTAACTGGTTTTACATCACACCTCACCCCCATCTTCCCTTCTGATACTAACCCAGAAATCATAAACCCCATCCACCCACCAAACACACTCACCCCCACTGCAGCCAACATAGTGAACACACTTATTAACATCCCTACAGCATCAGTGGCACCTTTACAGATGCTCCAACATCTAGATTATCATGTTCTTTAAAATGACAGTGCTACTTTGGAGACTTGATCCTGTGCTTATTAGGATTAGGTGAGATTTACGTAACTGGAGTTTACCTTCAAGTTGTTTATCCAGCGCTGAGGAGGGCAGTATAGATACTCTCCACTCTGAGCTCCTACAGGCCTGTGGGCACCACTGCAGACCAATACACAACACACAACATATCAAATACACCACATACAGACATATAATTTTTAATGGACTTTTGTGTGTTTAATTCGTCTAATTTTGTAAATTTTAATTTGTCTCGCAACTAGTTGGTGTGGTACGGTGGTAACATCATTGGCTCCCATGTGAGAGACCTGGGTTCGATTCTGGGTCTGGGCAGCCAGTCTGTGCTACACCAA
>JAOVVF010000048.1:14131444-14149634 GCA_028565595.1 Duopalatinus emarginatus
TAATAATAATAATAATAATAACAACAATAATAATAGTGTGGACTTAAAAAATAGTCTGTCTGTCTGTCTGTCTGTCTATCTATCTATCTATCTATGCAAGGTGGTGTAAGGGGGGGGTTGCCAGGGAAAGGGGGGCCCCAACTGCAATGAACCAGCTTTGGGGGGGCCCAGCTTGCAAAAGGTTGAGAACTGCTGATGTAGGTAAAAGATGAAGCCTAATAGGACTCGAAGTCAAAAGCAGTCTGCATTCTTTTCATTCTATATTAATTGATGAGTGATTTGCTCGAATGTGTATTTGTGGAATGCACCAGACCTTCTGCTCCAGCAGAGCCCTACGCAAAGATACTCTCTGCTCCAGCTCCTTCCTCTCTCGATCCTGCTGTGACTCTGTCTGCATCTTAATCTTGCTCTGATACGCGTTCAGCAGCTCCAGCTCCTGCTGCAGCTGCATCCGCAATACTTGACACTCGGACTCCTGGGCCTCATCCAGCCGCAACTGTAATCGGCACAAAAATGTACCATTTAAGTGAAATGACATTAAAATCCACGGCCAGTATTCAGGTTATGACGGGTATGTGTATCACTCACAGCCTGCGTAGAGAGCATTTCGTTGATTGAATGGTCGTACTGCTCGGCGAGGATGGCCAGTTTGCGTGTCTGCTCCTCCTTCAGCCTCTTTAGCATGGTTTTGTGTTCTGACTTGGGTGTACTGTCCAGCAGTTGGTTCTTCAGGGCTTTGTACTGCCGTGTCTGGATTTTACATGTTTCCTGAAACTGCTTTTTGATCTGAACCTCTTTGGGCTGATGGAAGAATAGTAAGAGTGGACTAACATTAGGGCTGCAACAATTAATCAGTTGTTTACTTAACCAATAACAGAAAGGTAAGATTGTAGATATCTTTTCCCAGGTAGAATGTAATACCTTAGTGAAGCCATTGGGGGCAGCAGAGCTAAACATACTGCATCACACAATGCTGCAGAGGATGTTTTAAAGAACATGAAAACAGCCTCAATAACACTAGACCTGAAACACTGTACAAAATCTGTGTAGTTTTACTCATCTAGTTTGCATTATGAATTATGTTAAGATACTATTATGATTATGCTGTGTATCTTTTTAACAGGACATACAAACATTAGGTCAAATTACTGCACCAATGTGCTTCTGGAGCAGTGGCTTTAGTAGTGCAGTGACAGTCCAGCCTGGAGACCTAGACTGTGTATATACAGTATATAAACTGCACTGTTTGCTGTAGCTCTGGACTATTCCTATTAAGGGGGGGGCGAATCTCTCAGTGTCTGGCAATTCAATCTGATTTCGATTTTTGGGGTCACGATTCGATTCAGATTAGATTTTTGATTCAGGAACGATTTTTCTATTTACATGGGCTATAAAATTTTGATTAAATTATGTGACTGACAAGATGAAAAGACAATGTAAACAAACAGAACATTTATTTAAAACAATACTTTTAGGTTCCTTACTGTATCAAATCTTTTTATACCTAAAATAAGATTTTTTTCTGTAACTTAAATGACCAGTATTAGGTTCGCTTAGCTGCCTGGCTTTTTCTTAAATAAAAAATCTATCAGTGAAAAAATAACTCCAAATATATTAATACAAAAGTAAACATAGACTTCAGTCTACCACAGTGCATTAACCTTTAACTGAAAATAAAATACAGACTTTGAAGTCCGCTAGCAAGGAAGCTGGCTAACTAGCATGCTATACGGTGGCCGAGTGGACAAGTCATGTGATATGCAGTACTCTTGGGAGTAGAAGTGGCAAAAAACATTTTTTGGCATTTTGAATCGATTCAGAATCGCCAGGACTAGGAATTGTGATTCTTTAAAGAACCAATTTTTTTCAGCACCCCTAATTCCTATACGGTTACCCATCTCTCACATTTACCATACACGTAATGCTAGTAGTATGGCATGTTACCTTCAGGCTTTTGGGCTGCTGGCGGACCTCCATGACGTGCTTGCGTCGAAGCTCTCTCTCTCTGCGTTTATTGTACTCGATCTGATTAGTGAGCTCAGTTTGGTGCTGTAAGCGAATGAGCTCAGCCCGTGTCTTTTGGATGGTGCTCAGGTGCCTGAACTCCAGCTCCTGCATCGACTCATGGTGTCGAAGTAGCATTGCATGCTCCAGGTCCTTCTGTGTCTGGCGCTTGTTTAACTCCTTCATAACATGGAGATAAAACCGTTAGTCCTGACTATGGAGAGAACCATAGTGATTTACTTCTGGCCTTAACCTGGAACACTGATCATTCACAACAATTGATCAGGCTTGGACTAGTCTCACAAGTACTAGTCTCAATTTTCAAAGGTTTTTCCTTAGGAAAACATTTGAACAAAGAACGACCAATAAGGACTTCTTGGTCTATAAGCTCAAACTCCCTATTAAACAGCGTACTGCTTACCTCCCTTGCCATGTCCTGCTCCACATTGTGCCGTACAACAAGAATACGCCGTTTGAACCTGCGGCATTCAAGCTCAAGAAACTGGCGCTGCCTGCGTTGAAGGTTTGCCTCCTCCTCAGCCTGGTAGTGCTGCAAGTTCTCCTTTTGCTTTGACAGCCACTCTTGCTTTTCTTTCTTTGGTGTGGATTGATTCTCATTTACCTCCTGGAAAAAAAAAATATGGAGATTACTGGGTGTACGAACCCACATCGACATGGATTGCTTGGAATACAGCTAACCTATAACATGAAATACATAGTATAGAATTATGCAAGGATACCAGTAGGACAATAAACACTATGATATGCTGAGAAAGTGCTCCAAATGTAAAGAGATTTACAGTAAAAAAAACAAAACATCTGGACAAAAGCAGTTTCCTCCTATTTCCTTCATATTTGTCTTCTAATTATATTTTATTACTTTTTATTTTTGTGGTTTCCTCTATTTTGATCACCTATTAATTTCTACCTGAGAGCCAGATCAACCTATCATAAAACAGCTAGCACACAGGAATGGTAAAGACCAACATGTGCCTTCTTAGAGATGCATAAAGCCAGTTAACCACAGTTTTTGGAACAGGGCATAGTAACACACAAATCTGCCCTCTTCTACATGCATGAGATCCCAAATGCCCACAATCAGGTAGGATGTCTGTGAGTGACAGGACAGAGGAAGTACATCATCTTTTCCCTCCAGAGAGTATAACCGGCTGTACTTGCTGAGCTTTTAAGCCATGCATAGCAGTGACATGAGGCTTATTTTTAACGCATACATATGAATAATACATATCACTGGAAGTGCATGTGGTGTTGCAGACTCGCTTACATCTACAGATTATTTGATTGCAACACATAGTTTTAGTGGCTGACTTAATAGAGTCTTAACACTAACAGCTTCAAATCTGGGAGGGTGAAGATTAAGTGGTTTAATAAAAAAAAATAAACTGGTAAGATTATTTAATAGCAGTTTTTTAAACCTCTTTGAGTTGCTCCTTGCGCAGCTTGTACTCGCGTTTTTGGGTCTCCACGAAGCTGCTGAGCTCCTTCTTCTGCTGGCTCTGAATTTGCTGCTGAAACTTCTTCTCATCATTGGCACAGTTCTTGGCCTAAAGAGTGTTTTAACAATAGTAAATGACCTAAAGTAAAATGACATCCGCAAACAAACGATGCTTTGGCAATGCTGTAACGTACATCTTTCTCCAAGGCTGCCTGGTGCTTCTTGACAAGTTTGTCCATTTCAGCAGCAAAACTGTTCCTCTGGTTCTCCAGTTCCTTGTCTAATTTGAGCCTGTGCTCATCTAGGTCTGCCCTGAGCTTGTTCTCCAGAGCTAACAGCTGCTTCTGGTGCTGCCGCCGCATTCGCTTGTACCCTGATATCTGCTCCCTCAGCTCCGAGTTCTGTTCATGTTCTTGGATTTGACGTGTCACCTGGAGAGCACACACAAACAGCACTGAAGGTATTCAAGGTATATAGAACTATATTTTTATTAATTTATTATTAACTATATTTTTATTATGATATGCACTTTCTGCCTAAAGATTGAATATCGACTGTTCCAGCTAAAAGGAATGTCATAGTGAAATTGTGTCACACCAGTGAGGCTGTGCGGATGGTGGCAAAATGCTCTCTGTTGCGGTAGTGACGGCGAGGAGTCTGTGCAGGAGGAGACTGCTCTTCATTTGGCTCAGTAGGGACAGCCGGAGTCTCCTGTTCATTCTCCTCTTCTTCCTATTATAAGACAACCAAATAGCACCATGGTTAATCAGGACAGCTAATTTTTTTTAAATTATTATCCATACAATAAAAAAAAAAGAATTCACATGATATATTTTTTTTAAACCTAACACTTTATAAACTTTTTATTATAATACTAAATATTTTATAACGTGTTATGACTTTTGCACCTTTTAAAATCATCAGAGTAACATGTGTAAGATACCGTCCTAAGTTGATTAAAATTCTGAGCTAAACGCACTGACCGATTTGAGGTGTATGACAGAGCTGTTGGACATGACTGTGTGGTCCCCCTCCAGCAGGTCCAGCTCACTCTTGTTGTCCTCAGTAGCATCAGGCAAGCTGTTGACAGAACTGCTCTGAGAGCTGGCACTGATGGACATGCTGGGGATGGATTGGCTGCTACCCACACTGTTCACCGTGCCGGTATGCCCCGTGCTGTGCTCTGGCTCCTACAGAATGAACAAACACGTTCACTGCAGCTGTCTAGGGTTTTTTAGCAAACCTTTATATTAGGCACAAAATGTGGCCCAGAGATCACAACCATCAATTAATCATGACCGTCAACGTTATCGTACCAATGACAGGAAAGAAACAAATGCTAACTAACCTCCTCCTCATCCTGGACCTCTGCCACCGGCCCATTTTGTGGATCAGGGAAGATGATTTTCTTCATTCTGCGGTACTGCAGGTTGTCCAGCTCTCTCACAGCATCTTTGGTGCGCTGGATCAGGTCCATCAGCACAGACTCGGCTCGCTCGCGTAACACAAAGGCATGCTGCAGGAGAGCAGGAGGGACCACCATGAGAACAAGTTGAGAAGTTTGACAGATGTAAAGACAGTAAACATAACATGAACAGCTGTTTACACTCAAATATTTGACAATATAAATAAATGAAGATGCATCCCAGTGTTGACGTGCCATAAACTCACCAGTCTACTGAAAATCGAGTTTCCATGTATATGCAATCCGAGTAGTAGGTATTACTCACGTCTGAGTAATGGCATTCAGTGACAAATTTTCCATAACAGTTCGGTCAGAGCATAACAGGTGGCGCGTGTTGGCTCAGCATGTTAACAAAGCCTATAATCACCTTCTCTTTGTTTTTACACAGTGATAGGTCATATGAGAGTGGATAGCGTTGCCTATCACTCCGGGCATGTGTACTCACTGCTCTCTAATGTTCACTAGTGTGTGTGTGTTTCACTGCTCAGATTGGTTAAAACAGGGGGTCAAATCTCTGTGTGCAAGTACAATGGTGAATAAGTGTATCACTTTTATGTGCATGTTTTGTCTCATTAATAGTTAGCAATAGAAACATTACCTAGAAATTAGCAGCAGTACAGAAACCTTTAAACTATTGATGAGACAAATAAAGCACAAAGCAGCATAAAAATAGCCAATCAGTATCAAATCTAACGTGCCAAGGGCTCTTCGTCTATCACCCCAAGCAGAGTCAGTTAGCAGTCTGTTCTCCATAATCTGTTTGAGAGGAAAACTTTGGGAGAGAAACTACAGGTCAAAGAACTTGATCCAGATAAACCTGACATAGTAATTACACAACAAGTGTAAGTGAAAAGGGGAAAACCTACATTTAAGGATTCTTCCAAAAAGGTATGCTTTATACTGTACTAGATTACAGAGCACATTAAAAACTGATTCATTTTTAATGCCAATTAAACGATTACTGATTACTGAGGTTTGGTGTCCTGCAGTTTGTTTTGGGATGATTGTTAAAATGAGCCCCACCACTGATATCAGTCTTAATCACAGTTGTTATGTCCTTTCATTGTATGGATTTAAAATGCCCATCCCACCACACCCATCATTCTAGCTTTTAAATCTTTTATAACCTGCAACATGAAGAGTTTTTTCCCACATGACTAGTAAGGACATGACGCATGTTAGTCAGCATGCTTCATCATGCAAACATTCTGTACTGAACATAGGCAAACAAGTAATATATTTGCAACTTAGTGTTTTTTTAACATGTAGAAAAATACCAATGCTTTTGTGATGTACCTGCAGAAGCTCTTCAGAAGTGGGCCTGTCTTGGGGCAGTTTCTGAAGACAGGAGTCCACAAAGTTTCTAAAGAAATCCGTCCTAAGGACAGAGCAGAGAGACTGATTTTTACACAACTCACGTCAGCTTTACAGAGCTGAAGACATAATTAAATAATGCATGGAAAGGCGTGCAGACACTCGGTTTGAACTAGAGAAAAATCAATATGCACTGCACTCACCATTCGCTTGACTGCAGGGTTGGGCTCTCGTTCTGTGCTATATGGTATAAGGCACTCATTGCATTCATGTTGAAAAGTGGAGGTTTTCTCTCCGCTGCAAAGAAAAAAATTGAATAAGTCTAAAAATGAGAGAACAAACATATTTTTAAATTTATACAGAAAACGAAAGCTAGTATGATTGTAAATAGGAAATAAATCTGTAGAGTATGTTCTCTGTAGCAGGTATAAACGTACCTAATTCAATACAAGTAATGCCCAAGGACCAGACGTCCACTTTGCCATCATACTGACCCTCATCCATAGCCAGAATCACCTCTGGGGCCATCCTAAGACAAGAAAGATGATAGCTGATTATTTTGAAATTTGCACTAAATATCACAAAATAACATTAGGGATTATATGGACATATGGCTTAGATGCTACTTGCCATGGATTTTTATGTAAGCTACGTAACTGGCCAAGATCAGCTTGGATAATATATATATATTTATTACACACATACATACAGGATACAGTTTCCAGGTGTATGTCTATTAAGTAATGTCTAGATAGTATTACTGTTTCACACGAGATGGAGGATTTCTATATAAATCACATTTCCTCCCATTAGTGATGAGTATCTTCATAATGTATACTGAAGCACCAGAAAAACTAGTACAGACTGATTCTATAATAGTACAGGGTTTGTTTGGCTGGCATTCTATAGGACCCCTGGTACGTCTACAAATGCCTCATACAGGTGAACGCTACATGTGCCTCCTTTCTGATGAGTTACACCTGTACATGCCCTGCATTCATTCTGATGGGTTTGGCCTCTTCCGACAGGACAACGTGCCACCAGACACATCCAAAAAACGGCAAATTATGGTTAGATTAACATTCATCCGAATTTGGGGTTTTGCCCCACTTAAGTTTCCAGATCTCCAACGTACATTTGAGATGCCATACAATGTGCCGTGGAGCTGCACCTAAATCCTACACTCCAGAACACAACAGAACTGTGGTACGTTCTGCAGAAAATATGGTGTTTAATGCTTGCACAATATTTCTACAAGCTTGCGGAGTCCATGCCCCATGGGGGACCTGGTATTAGACTGCTGCTTTGAGAAATCCTATTATACAAAGTCTGTGTGTGGAATGCAGTTGGGATATAGTTTTATGTGGCTTTTTCTGCATGCTAGGAAAAAAAACCCCAAAAAACAAACAAACAAAAAAAAAAAAAAAAAAACAGGACAAGGGAATGCAGAGAATAAAAAAAAATACTGACATGACTGATTCAGACTGGACTAAAACCCCAAAGATGCATCAGTAATAATTGCATTACCTTACTTTCCCTTTAAAACTAATTTAGTCTGTCTAGAGCTTTAGTCACACAAAACTGCCTCTTGAAAATGCCTCTTGTAATAAGCTTGACATGCTGTTGACATGAGAGGCATTATATGTACATCACCCAGTGGTGCTAAAATGGCTAGGATGAAAAACCTAGAGAGAAAAACGCAATTTTACCACTACGATCTGCTTATGTATGGGGTGGCTTCATGCTAACAGCATAAACTATAAAAGTAAATAAAGGCGAAAAGACCACAGTCCCAATTTCATACACAAGACAAAGACTAGTAAATTCACAACTTCCTCTAGATAAGGTCAAAACGATATGAAATAGTGACACAAAGTTACAGCAAGGTGAATTTTCACCAAAGCAGCCTGCCTGTATTGGATCAGTCGGTGCTGCACTGAAATAAATACAGAGCCATGGGTTTGGCAGGAGATGTGTAGGAAGAGAGCTTACAGTACTTACCAATATGGAGTTCCCACAAACGAGTTAGCAGGAGAAGCAATGGAGGCAGAGCCAAAGTCAGCCAGTTTCACTTGGCCAGGTTCAGTCAGCAGGATATTCCCAGCCTTGATGTCTCTGTTATATTAGACAGGACACAAGTCTTTCAGCTCATAAAATGCTTTAAACAGCCTAACAAGAATACACAGCCTGAAAACAGCCAGAATGATTTATATGGTTTATATTTATGAATTTAAAAAAAGGAAGCACTTGTTTAGTTGATAGTTGTTGTTTATAGGCAGCCAAAACGTTCTATGGTTGTTAATTTTGCACTCAAAATGCCAATCGAGAACAAAACCTGATCTACAGTAGGCTAGTCTTATACAAGTTTAAATCTTAAAAAAACAAAAAAAACAAAAACAAAAACATAATTACAGGACAGCATTCAAATACATTTGAAGGACTCAGGACTATAAGGGTTGTCATACACAGTGTGTTCACATCAGTAGGCAAAATAAAATAAAAAAAAACACTTAAGGGACCTGCTCTCACCTGTGGATCATATTGTGGGAGTGAAGGTATGCCAGCCCCTGCAGAGCACCATGGGTAATTGCTGCTATCTCTACTTCTTGCAAGGGCTTTTTGTGTACTGTATGATATTAAATGAAAGGGAAAAAAAAAAATAAAAAATATCAGGCTTTTATGAAAGGCTCCAAGAAGATGAAAGCTTTTGCTGCATTCGAACACATCAGCCTAATAAACACCTTCAGTTCATCTGGGTGTTAATTAGGAGCTGTGTCTTCATTCTCCGTTACTCTGCAGTGATCAGCACTTTACACAAGCATAAATATCAGATCTTACCCTCTAGGATATCTGAAGCAGAACCCAGACAATACTCCATTACCAGCTACACAAACAGAGGAGACAGTACATTAACATCAAACAGCTAAGATTTCAAATCTACAGTGCACAGCTTCACTTGGAACATTATTTATAAATTCGAGTAAATGCAGAAGAACATTACGCATAGCCGGCATAAAACTAATTAATGTAAATGAACAGTCTTTTATTCTCCCAGGCATTTCTGTACAGTGTGTGTGTGCGAGACAGTGAGAGAATACTGACCCATGCTGTGTGCTCTCTCAGGTAACAGCCTTTGTACTCAATGCTGTTTGGGTGCTTAATATTCTGGAGAAATTTCACCTCCTTGATTATGTCTTGCCATTTCTTAAAAGAAAAAAAAGAAAAAGAAAAGAAAGTGTGCACAAATATGTGAATGGATGTATAACACATTTTCTTCACATAGCAGCATCAGACAAAATGGTTCAGACATGGAACTGTCCTAACTTATGTTCTGTTCAGTGTAAAAGACTCAATTCACAACTGGCCAATGGTAACAGTTCTGCACTTCTTTATATTAAAACTAACATTAATGTTTATAGAAAAATATACACGGCTCAAAATGCTTACTTGAGATTACTTGAGAGTTCTCAGAACTAACTCTAAACTACAGTTGAAACTGGTTATCCAAGCTAATGAGCTCAGCCCCATTACCTCTGTGGATTAGTTTAGAGCACCATTTAGTGTTCAGAATAAGCCAACATTATTAATCATTCTCTTTCACCATGAACACTCTGGCTTTACTGCACAGCAGTTTAAACAGTTCAAGCTCTAAAGGTAGGAGTCGTTGACGCTAAGCCTTTTTAAATGAGTATTTATCTAATTATTTTTAGAAAATGAATGCCAGAGGAAATACACTTAGACAAATCAGGAGATCTTATATTGGACAAAAAGCTCAGGGAGGATTTATTTCAATTTAAATCAAAGCAGCACACCTGAATCATTCCTCTAACATTCCCTTGCCTAAAATAACCCAAGACATGTGGGGTTTATGTTGTCTAATGAACAGCACAGCGAATACAGAAACAGAAAGATGAGATTCAGGCCTCAGTGAGAATCATGATTAATCATAAAAAAAGAATGAAATTCAAACACCAACCTCGTTGGTTTGCTTTCCACTGTAGGACATTTTCTTGATAGCCACCACCTCTGAGGTGCGCATATCTCGTGCCTGTCAGCAAAGCACAAATTGTAGTGAGAAAGCACATATTTTATGACAATCATGTTCTTTAAATCTCAGCTGCAAACCAGTCACATGATTTTCCTTTTTGGTCTATACAGTTGATGCTTACAAAGTAAACTGCACCGAAGCTGCCATGGCCGATCTCCTTGAGATCAGTGAAGAGTTTTTCAGGATCCTCCTTAAAGAAGAGTTCGGCGATCTCGGGGTCCTTCAGGCTCCCCGCTCGAACAGCGTTGGGCATGCTGGGTGGGGGCGGGGCCTGGGCCGCAGCCACCAGGGATTATCTGGGTCTGCGACGCAATAGCCCCCGGATATGGCTCATCTGCAGGACAATGGCCTCATACAGATACACGCCTGAACACACACACACACAAGAAAAGGGACATTAGACAAATATGAGGGATATTTTTCTATGTACTATTTATATTTTCCCCCTTTACTGTGTGAAGCTTTTGGCCATGGAACAGGATTTCAGAAAAACACAAGCTTGTAGTTAGGTCCTGATCATCTGGTGCATTGAATAATGAGAAATCTGTCTAACTAGAATTTTGCAACCTGTCCACAGCAGCAGGACTGTCCCCAAAACTGTCTTTAAATATGAAGAGATGTAGCGCTGTCTGCCTCAGCATGAATTTGAAACTTCTGGGGCCATGGCATAGTCACTACATCAGCTTTAGCCATTTCTATCTTTCACCAACACACGTGATTGCTACAGGACAAATCGATGTCTAATGTGTGTGAAGATTTCATGGGTAACCGTTTACAGATAATCATGCCAATGCCATTATGAATATTACTGCAGCTAAAATGAGTGCCCTTTTTCACCTGGTGAATGAAAAGCCATGCACACATGTTCCTATCATTCATCCATAAAACAGAGAGAGACAGAAAGAGCCAGATGAAAGGCTTTTAATGGACATATTTAATAAACGTTTTAAACTTTAACTCTGAGCACACCATTGAGTTATATTAAGGCAGAAATGTAGACTGTATAAGGCAAAGCCTGGTCTTACAAGTGTGACCCTAAACTCAAATATTACTCTTATTACACAAAAAGACACAAAAGAAAGCACACCGGAGAAATCTGAGAAGCTATTCTGACATTCTGCTCTATGAAAATAAACCTTAGATCCTGTTTAATATCTCTTTCTGTTTTAAAAACTAGCAGTGGATGTCTGAACATTTCTACAGACGTTATAGTATAATCGCTTTAAAATAGCTAACCTTTCTGCAGTATTTATAGACACACACCAGCTCTTATCATACTTGGCAAGTGTGTGTGTGCAGCAATGGGATAGGAATGAGATAGCAGTGGTTAATCCTGTTTAAACACTAATTACTGACAGGGATTAACCTAACCTGATAACCTGTGCAAAAAAAATCTCTTTTAGTGTTCAAATCAATATAAAATGCACAAGCATTAATTTAGATTTATTTGCTTTTAGTAAAAATTGTTTCTTTTGAGTCCTGTAGCAATAATTTTTAACGTGATTATCACAGCAATTCTCACACAGTGAACGCTGTTGTCGCTGTGCATTCACTGTTCTCTGTACTTTTCTGCATACCTTTTGTCTTACGCTGTTGTGTATGTGTGCTGTAGTCCTGGAGAAACATTTCCTAATGTATAGCGATTATATAGAAGACAGACAGTAAAACCCCACTAAATGTGACTTGATTTTCGTTGCTGCTTTCTCCAGAGAATGACAGCGTTTCTAAAAACCACAGAGCTGTGTGGTCGGCCTCAGTCGGTCAACTAGTACTCTGTGCAACAAAGTTCATGACGAATGACCCGATGCTGAGCTGAGTGTGCGGAACAATGTGTTCTTCTGCCGAGTGTGAGAGAGGAAATGTGCAGTAGACACTCAGACACTCGCGGCGCGGTCATTCCCACCAGACCTGAGCACTCATCAGCTCTCACTCCCTCAGTCAGGCCTCTGCAGAGCACACTACAACTATGAAGTGCATGAATCATTTCAGCAAACCACATTTATATCACTCAGAAGAACTGCAATTACCATTTCATTATTAAAAGCATACATCATCAACAACCCAGACCTCTCTCCTGCTGTCTCACAGCACCAACATGGTAATATACCAGCTCTTTCTTCATGGTTTAAAACACATAAAATCATTTTACAGCAAATGTCTTGAAAGCTTTTAAACACTATCTGAACATCAGCTTAGGAATATACACTGATCATCCACTGAAGGGTGAAGTCAATAACATCGATTATCTCATTACACCATGGCACCTGTCAAAATGTGGGATATATTAGGCAGCAATTGAATAGTCAGTTCTTGATGTTGATGTGTTGGAAGCAGGAAAAAAAAAAAAAAACAGTGTAAGGATCTGAGTGACTTTGACAAGCACCAAATTGTCTAAATTGTATACATGACTTGGTCAGAGCAAACCAAAATGGCAGGTCTGGTAAGCTGTTCCCAGTATGCAGTGGTAACTACCACCAGAAGTGGTCCAAGAAAGAACAACCAGTAAACAGATAACACGGTTATGAACATCCAAGATTCACTGATGTTCATTAGAGGGGGAAGCCTTGTCTGTCCGGTCTGATCCCACTGAAGATTTACAGAAGCATCAGCAGACCTTCAGAGGTCTTGTGGAGTCCATGTCTCGATGTGTCAGAGCTGTTTCAGCAGTTGTTTAGGCAGGCAGAAAAACATTCACTGCATTATTCGTAAGTGGCGAGTTTGAATCCTGAATGTTGAATGTTGTAGCCATCTATAGCCAGGAGTCCAAGAGACAAAACTGGCCCTGCTCTCATACGCATACACACACAAAATATAAACAATATTTTGCGATGCACCATATTTCTGCGTTATATCTTCATTGAACAATGGGACTTTAAGACATACCACTCATCCATAATAAACCCAGGTTTATACTTGACTCGTAACTAGAGTGGAGGTGTGGATGCCAAAAACAGCGCAATGAATGTGGTTTACATTTTTGGCATTTGGCAGACATTCTTATTCATAGCGACTTACAAGGTTACTGGTATTACAGGTAGGTCAACGTAGTGTTAGGAGTCTTGCCCAAGGACCCTTATTGGTATAGCACAGACTGGTTGCCCAAAGCGGGAATCAAACCCAGGTGTCCCAAATGGGAACCCAATTATGTTACCGCTGTACCACACCAACCACGGTTTCATGCATGCATGCATGCACACTAGTACCAAACGTTGTCGTAGTGCAGGGCTGTGCACCTTTGTGTTAGTGCCCGTCACTCCGCACTTCATGTTCACGGTGGACAATTTTGAGAGAGCTCGTGATGAGCAGAGGTATTTCTCCGAACAAGGGCATTTCTCTGCCCATTTCAGAGAATAAAAAAGTGACATGTATAAATCCATCCACCTTTTTATTCTGCTCATGTGCCATGTGTGAGACACAAAGACAAACAGGTTACACTCTTGTTTGTAGTACAGCAGGTAATATTGTTAATCATGGTCGTAACTCAAGTCTGACCAAATAAACCAGTTCATTTTTTTCTGGTAAAAACACTGAATTAATGTTGAATGTGCTCTTCTTTATTAAACGAGCGCAGGTTTATTCCCACTATTTTGAGTGAAGGTCATGATTACACTGCTCTCTACCTTGTTGAGAGCTGTTATTTATTCTTCTGCTTAATGTGGACATGAGAGACATTATCCCCCCTGATAAAGGGTAATACGTATACCGCAGCATTATCTAAAGATGGTATGACTATGAAAAACATCAATACTGCCCAACTTTAGGTTCACATCATTCACACTTTATAGGTTCGAGAAAGCTAACTGAAATTTCTAACATAACTCTGACTTGGCTAGTAAGCTATATACCTCCACTTTACAATTCATGTTGCTTAGATTATTGTGAATGCTGTGATTACGTAATCCATAAAAGCAGGCACAGAATTGCTCGCTCTGTGTATTTGTGGTTAACAAAAACGCTCACAGCTCACTGAGAGGTATTAAATGTCTCATTTACATACTGTCTCCTACTCTAATACTAGTATTGCAGAGGTCAGTGTTGAGAGAGTCATAAATAAATGATGAGCAATGAGGATAAAAACTGATCATGGAAAAAGGTCTTACTTCACTAATAAAGCCACTCACACCCGTCCCCCGAGGTCCTAGCATGTCAGGCAGGACATTGCATTCATGAGAGATCCCTGTGCCTCAGCCCGACTGAACACACACCTCAGTTTCCATGGCAACTGCATCCACGAGCCAGTGGGCATACAGCCACCAAACCCTGCTCTGTGCCAGGCTCTCTGACACAGCATGTGTTAGTTACGTGCATGCTGAGTGTCCGTCTGACACGCACAAGTAAAAGAGACAGGGAGAGTGAGAGAGAAGATCGACTGGCTTACGCACTGCGTAAAACATTCCCAGCATAGCAAACCTTCAAATCAAGTCTTCCTCATGATGCTGTGATCACCGTTCCTGATCTTCAGCTGAAAACTGTGGATCAGATATCGGTGGAATGATTGGGCGACAAGCCAACATGCTACGTTATGCTGGGATCTTTTCTTTTTGTCTTAATGACCTACATATGTATCATCTTAAAAATGACTTTAATCATAATTGAAATAAATACATTACACTAGGATGAGATTACAATAGTTGTCATTTAAACTGCCTTATTTTGCACGTCTCAGAACTAGGAATGTGCAAAAGTATCCTTTAAAACTCGTGCAGTACAGGTTCATTTCATTTCTGTCTCATTTCTGCTGTCGGGAACTGTGATCAAAATTACAGTATTTTATTTATGATTCCTGAAAAAAAAAAAGTAATTTAGATTAATGTTTCTATGCTTGATTTTTCTTAGACTGTGTATAAAGAATTTAGCTTGGATGCAACAGTCCAACAGCATCAGACCCAAGACATACTTCAGCCTGAAGAACCAGATTTGGATACAAGATATGTTCTGAACTGATGTAGTTTTTATGCTGTATATCTCCTGATGTTCCTAATGAACACAAGAGATCTCTTTTGTTTAGCTTCAGCTGTCTACAGAATGCACTGACTGGTGACGCTAAACCTTGGAAACATGATATAATGAAAGGCGATGACGTAAACTCATTTCCCTTAGGAACATCTCTGTTGTGGCAAAATCAATCAGCAATTCAGCACCGTGATTTCAGCTATGCTCTGAACAGAGGCCAGTTAGCCTGTTTTGAGTCCTGCACAGCATCTGTATGAACCACATACAAGCACTTACCTGACTATTTACATGTTATTAGGAAGATATGAACCTGCTTATTCATGCTATCATGTGGCAGCAAAGGAATGCACAAAATCATGCCGATACAGGTCAGGAGTCTCAGTTACTGTTCACATCAGAAAAGGTAATGTGATCTCACACAGTAATCATTTAATCTAGGGACACTCCCTGGACAGGGCGCCAATCCATCACAGAGTACCACACACACACACACCCAAGGCAATGCATCCGCCCAATTCGCCAACCACGTGTGCTTTTCAGGAGGTGGGAGGCAACAAACCCACAAGCCCATTTCTCAAAAGCTGTGTTGCACACAAACTACCTGGAGCAACACTGTGCCGTGCTCTCACACAACAGTCTCTAAGGTTTAAATAAAACAGTGTGAAAAACAACAAAAACATCAAGTGAGCAGGAGTTCTGTGGGTTTGAACATTTTCCTGATGAGAAGGGTCAGAGGAGAACAGTCAAGCACATTCGAGCGGGCAGGAAGGCTACAGTAAGTCAAATCTTTACAGCTGTGGTGCAGGAAAATGCATCTCTTTATCCACAACAGGAATCTGAGACTCACCAAAGTGGGACAGTTACAGACTGGACAAACACCAGGCGAATATGGAGGTGTATAGGCATTTCTAATAAAGTGGACACTAAGAAAATATTCACATAATCTTACTGATTGAATGGCATCTAAATAAATATGTTCATGTTGGGGAATTGATTTTACACAATCATTCAGGGGCTGATGGAATTAAATACGTCTTACTGGATTACCAGAGCACCTGCTTGACAATACAACACTGACTTCCACAGACTTGTTGTCTTGATACTAATGAAAAACTGCTGAGATGAACACGTCTAGCACAGACTGTGTGTGTAAACTGGAATAATCCTAAAAACATCTTTAACTGTAGAAAATGTAGCCCTTCGACACTGTAGACATGTTTGTCCCGTTACTGATCACACTGCATGCGTTCCCATCACAAACACTTTTATCTATATGTTTTGACTGACTTCCATTTAAAGGTGACTTCAGACTGCTGGAATTTTAAACTCTCAAGATCAACTGCACTTGAATGTGTGAAGTGTAAAACTCACATTCAAAAGAACTAACTCTACTGTGACCGCTATATAATAATCACAGTTACGAACAATTTAATGATCGTCATCATTAGGGTAAGCTAATGATGGTCATTATACCAGAATGCCTCATTATACCTTAATCACGGTCTTGTGTCACATTTAGTGAACTGTGTGCTAATGGCAGCTGGCCAACATCACCACTGATAAATGGAGTATGCTAATAGAATTGGGCTGTTTTCTAACAAGCAATAACAAGAAATGCAAGTGGGTACATATAGTTTAATTTTAACAGTGGTGATAAGTAACTTGATAACCAAGTAGTGATATTTCAGTAGATACTGTGGACATCCAAGTTCATATACTCAGTCGTAATTGGTTACCTACCTATGGTGCCTTTATTAAAACACAATCACTAGGGTGAAAAAAATGTGAAATGTAATACATGTGGCACCCAGACAAAGCGCCAAAATGAAAACATGCAGACTTGCATTTAAAAATGTCATCCTGAATGTGTCACAGTTGAATATGATTCATATTGGAATGCTGTCAGCATGCAACAGCTCTACACTTATTTCTTTCTAAAATGTAATCATTGTCCAATCACAGGCTTGTACTGAATTTTTGGGCAACCAGAAACCAGCAAGAAGTTATTGCTAGAACCTGTAATCCAGAAAAAATGTCTTGCGACGAAGTAACAAGCCTGGGGCAGCTGTGGTCTAGTGTTTAGGGAACTGATCTTGTGACCAGAAGGTTCGGGGTTCGGGGTTCGATACCAACACAGAGCGAAAAATTACTGAAGTTCCCCTGAGCAACCCAACTCCCCAATTGCTCCCCGGGCGCCCTGTACTGGAGTTCACATTTTCCACTGCAGAGATCACATTTTAGGCACTGCTTCCACTCCATACCAACGGAATGCAATTTACAATGCTAAATTAATGTCTTAATTAAAGTTTTACTTTTACCAAAATTCGTTTTACAGTTGTAAGATTATATTTTTTGTATTCTTTTTTTTCATTCAGGACATATGCTGCTGTGATTTCTGTAAGGTTGTGAGCATACTGCACACTTGTGCACTTTAACAGCCTACTGCTTTACCGGTCAAGGAGTGCTCACATACTGTTTAAGTATGCCATTTCGGGTGCAGCTTAGGACTTGCGACACGTGCTTACATAGACGTATCGCACGACATAAGGATTGTAGATCAGTCCCAGTATACTTGCCACTTGCTTTCCTTTGACCGCTATGCCAGTATGAGGCTTGAGCATAAACTAGTCTACGAGTGTGGTCAACTGTATGGGAATCGACTCATTCTAAAATAGTGGCATTGTTTTTTGCTTGGCTCTGTATCACCCCCCACCCAACCGAGTGCTGCTCAGTTGACCGGCTTCACAGACACAATGCAGGGAGCGGAGAAATGATATGATGCATTGGTCACAAGACTGGCCTGTGCTCCTGCCTCCCACCAACTCACCAGCTGCCTCACACCCTGGCACTGAGCTCCACTCTCTTTATGCCAGCACACACACACACACACACAGCAAAATCACTTGGCTTACTGACCTATACACTGCCCATAATAACCCAAAGACACAGA
>JAOVVF010000048.1:14167369-14177828 GCA_028565595.1 Duopalatinus emarginatus
TTTCACTGCACGGATGGGTTAAATGCAGAGGTCACATTCCTTCTGTGTGCAAACACAGTAAGGCAAAATAGTTCACTCTTATTTTTTTTTCTTTTTTAAAGACATGGGTGTCTAATGAAAAAATGGAGAATTCTGGATAATTCTATATGTAGGCAAGGTTTAAGTTAAGGCTTCTAATACAAGCATTGTATGTTACATGATACAGACGTTTTCACAAATGTCTGGAGTTTTACTAAGACATTGCATTGCATTGAATTGCATTCCACACCTCTTGTGAGTGATGTACGGATCCATTTGTTTGTATCCGGTTTTGATACATCGGTCGCATGCAGCAGCACTGTACTTATCAATCATACATAAAAGCGCGCTTGGAAGTCGCTCTGGTTTGGAGCGTCTGTTAAATGCCATAAATGTAATACATGTAAATAGTCTTTCCTTCCTCGCAGGCGGTCTGACACACTTTGAAAATTAACACCTACACAGATCCTTTAGTAAAGAGCAAAGGTCAGACTCACAGCTGTGTTTGTTTGGGGATGTGTCTCAGATTTCAGAGGTACAGAGGTCTGAAGAGTTTCCGCTCTTCTCCGTGGGACCCCATGGAGAACTTGCCTCTCAACTACTCGCGCATCTTCCAGTTCCAGAACTTCGAGCGAACGCGCCGCCGCGTCCTGGCCGAGGCGGCCGCCGAGGAGGAAGGGGCGATGGTAAGAGAGTGAAGTGAAAGTGAAGTAAAGTGAAGCGTTATATGACTCAGTAATGCGCACCACACGTGTGTATTTGTCTTGCTTAGAAATGTGTGTGATGTCATGTGATCACGCAGGTTGGCTGGTACGTGACGCTGCACATTGAGGACATGCCTGTATCAGTGATGGAGAGCTTCCAGGCAGGCAAACCCCTGGTGCTGGTCTCCCTGCTGCCACATGAACAGAAGGTATCTAAAAAACTTGCATTTATCCATCCATTAAAGATGTGCGTGTTTTTAAAAAGAACAAATGAAAAGAAGAACCCATTTCTGTGATCTGTCTATAGATGTCAGTGATGCATATGCTGGTACGAAGGCATCCCAGTTTCACTGATCCCATTGCATCTAAGGAGGAGCTGGTGTTCCAGTGTGGCTTTAGACGTTTCCGAGCTTCTCCCATCTTCTCTCAGCATACCACCGGTATGGTCCTTATTAACATCCTGTAGGATTCCCGTAGCCACTGATAAACAAGTGCTCTGAGCATGTTGCTGGACTGTTCAGTTAACTGTGTTCATTTATTCATTGTAAGGAAATACTTTATCCTTGGCCAGGATAAAAATAACAGCAGGGGCGGTCAGGATTGATCAGAATTCCATTCCTGCATCTCTTTAGTGGTTGATTACAGTTAAATAGAGGGATTTCTGTTTTGTATTTTTAACTAAACATTCTCAAATTTGCTCATTTTGTGATCACAAAAAAAGCTCCATTTGTTTGCACCAATCAAGTTTAGATGATGACATGGCAATCAAACAATGTATGGATTAGGATTCATTTTGACAGGTTAAGTGAAAGTGAACATCTTATTGACCACTGTGCTTGCACGTAGGAATTTGTCCCCCCCATTTAACCCATCCATGCAGTGAAACACACACACACACACACACACACACACACACACACACACACACACATAGGGAGCAGTTAGGGATTAGGGGAGTAAGGAACCTTACTCAAGGGCACTTCAGTTACAGGGACTGCTTCCGGTCACAAGGCTGGTTCCTTAACTACAAGGCCATGGCTGCCCCTAAATACATTCCAAAGGTATCTGAAAGTCAAGTAATGCAATCTATGTGAAATTCAAGCTAGCTTGTAACTAGTTAGCTGTGTGTGATGGGAGAAGGTCTTGGGGCAAACTGCACACCTGAGGATATTAACAGCGCTCCCGTAATTCTGGAAATTCCGTAAAAACACTTGTATAAACTTGCACGAAAACCTTAATAGGGGTAAATGTGTAGAGGTGATCCTCTATTTAATAGTTTCCTGGTCAAATAACAAAGCATTATTACAAGTTTTTATTTTATTTATAGTAGATTATTTGTAACACACAGAGGATTTACCAGGAGGCCACTGTAATTAATATTTTTTCAGGGGACAAGCACAAGATGGAGCGTTTCCTACGCGCTGACGCTCCTACAGTTGTGTCCATTTACGCGCCAATCACCTTCCCGACTGCTGGAGTCCTGCTCTTCAAACAGAGGGCCAACGGTAAGTGACACACCTCCTGATCGTGCTTTACTGTCCAGCGTGTTTATAATGAGACGATTGTTCACTGCGATTCTTCCTGCTTCAGGAATGCAGGACCTGGTGGCCACGGGTAGCCTTCTGAGCTGCGACCCTCAGCGTGTGGTGCTGAAGAGGATCGTGTTGAGCGGACACCCCTTCAAGATTAACCGCCGCTCTGCAGTTGTCCGCTACATGTTTTTCAACAGGGGTGAGGAGGAGGATCACTGTTCATGTGGGATTATATAACAAGCTCAGACATAGTTCAAAAACAGTGGTTTTGTGTTAACTTTTGTATTTCCTTGCAGATGACATTCTGTGGTTCAAGCCAGTGGAGTTGCGCACAAAGTGGGGCCGGAGAGGACACATCAAGGAGGCTTTGGGTGAGAAGAACATTCTGGATATTAGTTACAGCCTGAAGTTTGTGGTTCAGAGACTGAAGCTAATGTGCATGTTTCCTCTGTTCCTCTTTTCACGCAGGTACCCACGGTCACATGAAATGCGTGTTTGACAGTCAGCTGCGCTCTCAAGACACGGTGCTGATGAACCTGTATAAGAGAGTGTATCCTCGCTGGACATACGACCCTTATGTGCCTCATCCTTTGCCCTGGGTGAAGAAAGAGGTGCCAGAGGATCTCCATGATATTGACATGGAGTAGAAAGAGATGATTATGAACTGGCAGAGGCAGTGACTTTCACACTAAGGGTGTCCATCACCGTGTGTACGGCTGAATAAACAAAGTAATAAAATATACTACATGAGTTTATGACCAATCTGGATTTCTTGTGACGGCCACTAGATGGCATGCCTGTATTAAAATGAAGGCGCTTGGTTGTCTGAGTTTTTGATGGAATGATGTTTGAGTACTTCTTCCTTCCTGAGATCTAATAGTACTCTGAAGTCACTAGACACCATTTTACCTGATCATCTGCATGCTCTGCATCACACACAACCACCGTTTAGTATTGAGTAGTTCGTTCTTGCCTTCATCTTCAGGAACAGCTTCTTCCTGAGTCATGAGTTCCTGGAACACTGGGCACAGGTCAGGACCCTGGGTGGCACTAAGCACACATACAGACACTAATGGGATGTAGAAACTCAGTTGAGAGAATGTGAATTACATTTGATTTTCTGAGTTGACAAAAACATCCATGTACGTGTATTAAATAATGCCACTATTATTTTATACTTCAATACTCAAACCAAAAATGGCAGTCTTTACTCTTGCTTGTATACTGACGCTTAGATATGTTAGATGTATGTAAATGAATATCTCTGCAGACGTCTGTTGGACTTTCTGGTTGAAGAACATGGCTTTAGTCCGACACCACTGGCTGCATTTCCACAATCCGTCTATTCCTCTGCCTCCTCCACCACTCCCACTCCCCAGTGTTCCATCTGACCTGAAGCCCCATTTTCGCCACCATTCACTCACTCTCTCACACACACACACACACTTAGAGAATGTGACCTTGCTTTTGTTTTCTCTCTGGATTCCCAACTGTTTTTCTGCACACACTTTCTCTCCCTGGCTCTGTTCCTTTCTTTCCCATTTTTCTGAGAAACGGTGATTTATGGTTCGTAATATTTATCATAAGACAGTGCTCTTGCATGCTTGCAGCTACATGATTCATCCCAGGGTTCTGCTGGGACCCCACCATAGATTCATGCCAATATGTCTGGGAAAGAAAAGGTGAATGCCTGGGCTTGGAAAGGACAGAATGATCCAGGATATACGGGAGCAAAAGTTCAGTATGTGATTTTTTTTGCACACTGAATTTGATTACAGTGGAAAAAGTCAAAATAATGATAAAACAATTGCACAAGGGTAATACTTCTTTATTGCCTAGGGCTGCACTTGAAGCTCTGGACGGTTAAGTTGAGGCACTCAATTTATTTTCTTTGTTCGTTTTTTTAGGCCGTAGTGCACACTGGGTATTCAGTGAGGACGTGTTAAACACATCTTTTTTAAAGCTAATGGGTGTGGTGCGCCTGGCCAAATGCTTATGATCTACAGAGGAAATCTAATCCTCCCACACTGGAGACTGTCCTTAACTTTAAGCAACACACGAATGGAATGTGGATGGGGAGCTTTCCTCTAGAGCTGCACAGATCACCCGAAAACATCTCTGCCCTTTGCAGAAGGAAATGTTCAGGTTACTGAGTGCTGAGCGAAAGCAAATCAGATCTCCAAGCTTGAGATATGATTAGGATATCTCATGCAGACAGTAATGGTACTGAGCCATGGGAACAAGCTGAAGGGGTTAATGCTGGTGGCTTGGAGCTGGATCAACCCGTGGCTCCTAATTCACAGCCACCACACTTAGCTGGCTTCTAGTTTAGGATGTAATGGGTGAGAAATTTTTCCACTGGAACTAGATAAAGAGGGGGAGATGTAGCATAGGGTTGCGAGGGATGGGAATAAAAGGAGAACCGCTGCTTGCTTGGGCAGAATTGGACCAAAAAAGAACTAGATGGCAGGAGAACAGTACACAGCCTGCTTAGATGGCAAAGCAGAAAGAAACCAACAGTAGAAGTGGAGGAGGTAGGGGGTGGGCGAGAGAGATGAAGTGAGTGGCTGGCGTTTATGGATAGCAGATGTGCCGCTGTGGAGTTTTGGCAGGGGCCAATCGCGCCTGAGTCCCGCACTGGCTGGGTGGCACCGGGGTGAGAGCGAGGTCAGCACACCGCAGCCTTACAGCTCATAAAACATTAAAAGGGAGAGAGTATATCAAAACGGCACAAAATAGTGCAATCCACATGGTAAAACACCTCTATACTGTATCTAAAGCAAATCTCAGTGTACTTACATTTATATCCTGAAAAAGGACACAATCTTCCTTGAGGGTTTCCTCTGACCTCATAAGTTATTTCCTCCAAACTTAAGGGATTAGGATATACTCTATAAATAACTGATGAAGAATGTTCCATCTACTATCATCAGCTCATCAAATACCATGGCACTGTAAGTGCAACCTATGATTCTTTAAAAACTTTCCTGGCATTCCTGCTGTCCCCTGAACTTTTTGGAGCTCTCTCTAATTCCTGCCAAAAAACTCGAACATCCTGCCATTTCCCTTAAATTCACCCTTGTTCGCCCGTGCAATCGCCCCCGCTATACAACATAGCCTTGCTTTCTTGTTTCCCCTTTTTTGTCCCCCTGGTCCTGACTCCCTGGTTCTTGGTTCCTGGGGCCTGGCCAAGGCGTGCGTCCCTGGAGGAGCCAGAGAGGAGATGGAGAGAGAAAAGGGGCAGAGCAGGGGCCGAGAGACAGACTCCAAAACCACAGCTGCAGCAGCCCTGCCTCGCCTTGCCTTCCTTTCCTCTCCTCTCCCTTCATTTCACTAAGCAAGGAACTGGCCTGGCATACTCCCCAGCTCTGCCATTAATCAGAGGAGAGGGGTAGTGTGTGTGTGTGTGTGTGTGTGTGTGTGTCTCTGTGTGTATGTGTGTACGTGCTGATAGAGAGCTGGCAGGAAGGGGGATAGTGGTGGTGGTGGTATGGAGACCAGGACCTCCCAACAAAGCTGGAGAGTTCACCCAGCGAGCGAATGCAGGAGGGGAGGGAGGCTGTCAGACAAAAAGGCCTGGTGCGCAGATTGCGACTCGTCAGTGAGAGAGACTAAGAGGATGAGAGAGATAGAGATAAACAGAGCAGAGCAGTTGGATGGAGCTGAGATGGAGCAAGACAGAGTGGGGAGTGGGGGAGAAAGAGAGGGCAGCGGAAACAGACGTGAAGTCCACTGAGGAGTAGGAGGAGAAATCCTAGATTCTGTCTATCATAGCGTATAAACATGGAAAATCTCATGGTTCAATACAAACAGATGTAGAATGTGCACTTTTGTCTCATTAAGGCAACTCGGTGCAAACGGTTTTTCACATTGCGAGTCTTTAACGTATATCCCAGATGTCAAGCCTGCTTCTCTTCCAGGTCTCCATGCATTACCATACTGCACGCATTGCACTCAGCAAGAGCTCAAGAAGGATCGAATCTATTCCATAGACTCCCCTGATGTACATGTGGGCTTTCATCAGTAGTTATGGCTAATGACTTTCATCGGCAGCATTCAGAACTCTCAAAAAGTTGTATTTCTCAGTGGCGTTATGTTTACCTTTTCCATGATGTGGCAAAAAAAATCCATGTGTACCACATGCTGAAGTTCACTTCACTGCCAAGAGAGCAAGAGAGCCAACAGGGATATGGTGCAAAAGTGAGAATACATGTGTATGATGAGTGAGCACAAACATTCCCCATTCCACTAGAGGGACAACCCCAGAATGCAAAGTGGCACCACAAGCACCCCTGCTACTTTCCCCGCTGTACTCTGATTATACAGGTGGGAGTGAAATCTAGAAAAGGAAAACACTTCCAACCTGCTCCCCTTGCCCCCCAACAGGCCTCCTAGCATAACTCTCTGCTGACATCACTGCACAGAGAACTGGTGGTGCAATCGTTCTCTTTTCCTTGCACTCATTTGGTCTGTCTTTCCCTCTCTCTACTTCCTGGCCTCATGATGTCACACACCATATGGTTTTCAGCGAGAATTAAGCCAGAAAAGAGATTTACATGGTGGTAAGGAGAGAAAAGGAGGAGGTTCAACAAGGGTTGTGTGTAGGACACGGAAAACAAAGGCCACTCTTGCCTTTTGCGGTGTGTGTGTGTTAGAGAAAAGCGTATGGCTGGTCAGTGTAGGGCTAATGAGAAGAGAGAAGGGAGCTGAGATTGCTCAGGGTACAGCCATGTGCCCTGCAGATTATCATCTGGCAGGTCTGCTGCACACACACACACACACACACCCACACACACACACACAGACACATACACACAGACAGAGAGAGAGAGAGAGAGAGAGCTCATAACCACCAGCTTCACTGCTGCAGCACCTGGCACTGGGAAAGAGGGAACCAGCCTAGAACATATTGGACACACACAGGAGGCATGGGGCCATGGTACACGACACACTCTTAAACACTCTGAAATGAAAAAGGCCACGTTTCGGAGTGACATCTGGTAACAATAGACACATGCCTGTGAAGGTATTTTGAACGAGTCGCACCACTGGGCCATTGAGTTCCACAGAGAAGCTGTTGGCCAGCGAGTGGTGCACATGCCTTTTCGCCAATCCCAACGTGCCCAATTAAAGCCTGCACTCATATCATCACTATCAATCACAAAAGTCCTTCAATTTAGCTTTCATCTGCACTAAGAGGCACACACTTCCAGAGCAGGACGGAGCCACGTGTCGGCCAGGGTTCTCTCAGAAAAGACTACGAGGATGCAAATCATTCCCCTGGTCCATGCCCATGCATTTCAAGCTGTCTCAGCACATCTCATTAGAGTGAATTAGGACAGGGTGTGTGTAAATGTCAAGCCTACTGCACAATTTTCGGTGTGAAGCTGATTCAAACGAAGTGAGTCTGGCAGTAATGGGTCAGTGTTCGTGCATGTGAGCAGACCACAAATACAGAGAGTGATCATCATTCTGCCACGGACGGGATGCTCTGCTTGAATGTTACCCTCTTCACCCCAGTTCCCAAACTCCTCTGTATCGACTTCAGGCCATCTGCCAGGCCCTCATGGAGTAGGAATAACTTAATTGGAATGTTGTTAGTCATTCCCAGTGTGCACTGAAATGAAATGCAGTGGACCCTGTGGAGCCCCGGGACAACTAACAGAAAACATATAGCTGTTCTTGTTGATGTGTCTGCTCAAGACCTTATAGTAAATAATCATCTATATCCACTTGTCTCTACCCCCTTTTATCTAAACCTCTTTAGTTTCCAAATCATAAGGCATATTATTAGTACAGTACAATAACTTTTCAATATGTTCTTTCCTCTTCCATAACCAATTCATCCTAATCAGGGACCATGATGGATCCAGAGCCTGTCTCAGGAACAGTGGGTGTGAGACAGGATTACACCCTGGATACCATACACACACACTTACACTTTCATTCACACTTACATCTTAGAATAGCACGTTTCTGAGAGGTGGGAGAAAATGGTGAGGAAACCCGCGCGTAGAATATGCAAAAACAGAAACCTAAGTTTAGGATCAAATCCTGAAGCTGTTCAGCTATTGAGTCAACTTGTGAACATTAATAATGACAAAAAAGTGAATATTGCAAAACAAATTTATGTCAGCAACATAGCATTTTGACATTTTTTTAGATACTTTTTAAGTTTTTAATTTAATACTTTATATAATTATTTAAAATAATTTCATACTTTTTTTGTATTTTTTTCTTTTTTTAATTTTTCAAAGGTGTAATTTATAATAATAATAATAATAATAATAATAATAATAATAATTATTATTATTATTATTATTATTATTATTTAATTTTGAAATCTTTGTGCAACTTGCTTAATTAATATCTTTTTCATGGTCAAATGTGCCACATCATATCATAAGGACGTTGCTCTGTGTATTCTGTGTTAATTCAAATTGAACCACTGCTTACAGCATCGATCAGGAGGTGTATAAGTGCTGACAGTTCAATTAGAGTTCATCATTCAACACTGGTCTTAACTGAGATTTCTTTAAATAGTGTTTTGACAAGTTGGATTTAAAGTCTGGCAGATGCCTCAATAAAGAGCATATGATAAAGAACAGTGCATCTGAGCATTCGTGTGCATTTTGCTGCTATTGTAGGTTATTGTGAATGTATTGTCATATGACCTGTACAGGACTGGTGTCCCATCTCGTGCCCAGTGTTCCCAGGACTGGCTCAGGTTTCATCATGACACTAATTTGAATCAGACAGTTACCAATGATAAAAATAGATGTTTTTATTTGTTCATTTCTTCCATCAAAGTGAAAAATAAAATATACTCTAAAAATTGCTGCATGGTAACACCTCCATGCAAACCTACGTTTATTGCAGGAATCCAAGTCAAGAAGGTCAAGCAGTAAAACATCACACTGCACCTTACAGCTTTCTCCATAAGCTATTGTGTGCTATCTTTAACCACTGTTTCTGCCACAGTACTTATGGCTTATGAATTATATTCCACACTTTGGCGTTAAAAGTGAACTGAAAAACAGCCAGGTGGTGGAGGGCTCACATCTGTCCTTTGTCTAGCTTTGCCTATCTGTGTCGCTGAGGTTATCAACAGTTCATCAAAGGAAACTGGAAGTGAGAGACAATACCTCCTCTTCTTTTAAGCTGGACTCCTGTGACTTTGACCACTTTAGCAAAAGACCAGCATCTTGATCTTGGGTAATTCGAAGGGGAAAAGCCTTGGAACAGACATCAGTCATCTGCTAAAGTGATTCAAAGGTCAGGGGCAGGCAGTGACAAACAGACTACTGTCAGGTGAGTGTCTCTGTCAGTCAACACTATAATCTCCGCACAGAACCACAACACGTATGCTGATAAAACTGAACATGCCAATACAGACATATGACGGCTCTATTGTGCAGCAACACTCTGAAGCCAGTCTGAGGTGTCTAAAGTTATTTGTATAAGTAATAACAATACTAGAATTGATTAGTAATGTGTCTCTCTGACAGTCATTGTGATTACTCAGGAAGTAAGAGTGCTCAGTTCTGCACAGCACACAGTCACAGACTCCACAACTGATTTAATTGATTTTAAAAAATTCAAATATGACACAGAAATTAGATATATGACCGTGAAACAACTGGTTCTTAAAAAATGTGTTTGGATAAGCTTAGGTAAAATGATTAAATAATGAATCTTTAAATAATTACCCCGTTAATGATCTCTTTAATGACAACAACATGTTATCATAGTTCTCCAAATGGGATGTGAGATCTCCCAGAGGTAGGTGAAGTGCTGGCAGGAGTCTGCGTTTTTTTTACAATGAAGTTCCTGTGTAAGGGTCACGATCAGCCACTTGTGAGTTTGTTATAGCTCTTATAAAACCTAATTGACTAATTTCTTGTATTGGGATAAATCCAAGTACAAAACAACAACAATTAATAGCATTATTATTATTATTATTATTATTATTATTATTATTATTATTATTAGTAGTAGTAGTAGTAGTAGTAGTACAGGAAAGGGTAAAATGTAAAAGGGGGTGGTAAAAAGCAAAAAGATTGTTTGAGTGTTTGATCAGTTTTTGTTTCTTACATGATAAACATGGACTTTTCTGTTCCTCTGATCAAATGTACAGTTATGTTCATATAATGGAGAAACTGTGATTGTATTCCCCTTCAAAATTACAAGGTGTTTTTAGATCGG
>JAOVVF010000048.1:14180521-14199953 GCA_028565595.1 Duopalatinus emarginatus
TATACTACAAAAAAAATAAAAATAATAAAAGCCATGCTGTAGCGAGGGCACATATTTTATAGGAGGAGGGAAAGAGGTGGAGAGTGAGCAAGCAATCCTGACAACACACACACACAGGGAGAGAGAGAGAGAGAGAGAGAGAGAGAGAGATAGAGAGAGAGAGAGAGAGAGGGAGGGCGAACAACATTCATAGCAATTAATAATCTTAAAAAAAGGAGTTGGCAGTCGTGTGCGGAAAACTGGCATGATTTTTGGAGGCTGGCAGTTCAGAGTTGAGACGTCAGAAATGCGTGCATTAGAGCGCTGAGATGATCATTACCGGAGACTCAGAGCGGATGGCAGAAGATCTCGGGTATCCAGGTAACTCCTTATGTATATCTTTATGTAGATGTATATAGCCTGTTTCCTCCGGGTATATTCACTTACTAATTAAACGCTTATTAATGTATTATTCGAAGGCTTTTTTTAATCCATGCGTTTCGAGAAACGGACGCGTAACTCTAACTACATTATTACATGTTTTGCGTTTTTGTAAAATGTTATAACCTATAAGACAAACTTTAATACTGGATATTTAGATAAGTGTCATGACAAGTCCTAAAAAAGTTCACTTATAGCGAATAACTCAGAATAATAATAAACAGAATAACTCCTCGTGGCTTATTAGGCTAACTTTATCCTGTGTTAATTACTGTACAGCTCCATTCGTCTTCAGACTGTTCAGCAAAGACAGAATGGATTTGTTTTTTATTCGTTTGTCTAATTTGGTTCATTTGAGCACAGAGGCGAGACATGTGTAAAAGAGTTTGAGTGAAAGAGTGCACGGTGTTTTACATTACATCTGGTCAGGCATGGATGCTGAAATGACTGCTGTTTGTTTTCACAAACCAGAGCACGTGAAGAATTATTAGCAGTGATTTTTTGAACTAGAAGTGCATTCTGAAATGTATGAGCAGTATGTAATGAGAACATGATGAGAAGAAATAAGATAATAAAAATCAACTGAAACTCGGTGTCATTTCACTTATAGTAGGGAAGTGAAATTATTTTTTAAAAAACAAGGAAATCATTTCTAGAGTTATTCACATCAGCTTATTGATTTATTGTCTGTTATCGTTTATATGCATGCAAAAATACCCTAAAACGTTATTTCAAAAAGTGCATAACCAAAATGCAACCAAAATGTACATGCTCAGTGGCGCAAAATGACAAGATGTCCTTTAGGAGCAGAGGAGACAGAGCAGGGATATACTGTGAAATCCTGTAACGGTGTGTGTCTCTCTCTTGTCTGAAGGAAAACGTTTGAAAATGTGGCTGAAACTAGAGCTGGTGTGTATTAACGGCTGTAACAGTGTTAAGAAGATTTGTGAATGAACTTGGAGTCCGTGTGTTTGTGTGTGTGTTTGTGTGTGTGTGTGTGTGTGTGTGTGTGTGTGTGTGTGTGTGTGTGTGTGTGTGTGTATGCTGAGGGACAGAGGCAGAGAGATCTCCGCTGCCGGAGTAGTGCACTTTCTTCCCCGGGCAGCGCGCGACATTGGGGTGAAAACAGGACTGTATAAAATCTAGTTTTAGTAAATGACTTAAAGTTGAGTCTTTAAATCCATCAGCTTGTGTTCACAGGAGAGAAATCAGGAGTCAACAGAGGGAGAAATCCTGATTCAAAACATAGACTGATTTAAGTAAAACCATTATTTGTAATTTAATGTTTTAGATCATGTTCACAATGATATAATATCCTGAATGTCTGTTAGAATAAAAATGATAACTGCAGGTTGTTTTTCTTAAAAGTTATTTGTCTTAGATTATTTCAGTAAGTATAATAAACAAATAATTAGTCAAGATTAGTTACATCAGTACACGTATACATGAATATTTTATTTCATGACAAACGTGTTACTATTATTAATATTAAAACTATATTATTGTATTTTAGCACTTAAGTTAAGATTAACTTAGATCTGATTTTCGCTACGGTCATTTCCTGGGGCTGTTTACGCTCGGAGAGAAACGCAAACCCATTTTTAGTGCATGATGCATTTAGTGTATAATGATGGTTATTATATGTAATAAGATTTTATATAAATATAACAATTTCTATTCGCAACTGAGATACAAGATCCGCTGTTACAGCCAAAAAGTTCTGGAGGCCGAATTATAAAATTACTACTATTAACCCGAAAGACTTATTAATGAGTGCTCAATAACATACGGTGTGTTTAAGATATGACATGTTGAGGACGAAATAAACTTTAATGCGATTTGTGGTCAAGAGCTGTTAGACTGGGGGCGAAAAGAGACAGAGAGAGAAAGAGAGAGAGAGAGAGAGAGAGAGACAGACTGACAGGAGAGAGAGAGAGCGAGAGAGAGAGAGAGAGAGAGGGGAGAGGAGTCAGAGGGATGTAGGTTCAGACAGACTTTAATTCGCTCACTTTTAGACCCCTGCTTCAATCCAAAACCAGCCAAGTGACAACACAGACAAAACACAGGGCCTAAGGAATACCAAACCGTCCAAAATAGGACCCACGGGCCGTCCTAAAGCGAGAGCATGGATCATACCAAATATAGCAAATTAGTCCATCACATCCAGACTATATATCGGGAATAACCAGATTAACCAGTTTGAATAAGCGTTACTTTACTAAATCCTGAATACGTCTAAATCTTATACACAACGTCTTAAGATTTCTTGTACCTAATCTTATTTTCCTACACAGAGTCTTTGTGTTTGCACCTGTTTCCTTGTAATAGGTGAAGTGTTTTACACTAAAGCAAACACTGTTCATCCGAAAAGTGAGGATTAGGATTAAGATTAAGACCGTGCATTTTCAATGATTAGCACTAATTTGAGGACTCGTCAGGTAAATGTCAGGTAATGTTATGCGAGGTATTTGACATGCAGTTTATTTTAGGCTGCAGAAGTCTTCAGGAGAGACACATTCGTCTAATCACGGCTTGTAAGTCGCACAGCGGACGTGTACAGGAGGATATAAGTGTTTACGTGTGAAGTTCAAACAAAGCTTTTTAAACATGATTTACTTGTGCTACCACTTCCCTTTTAGACTCGACTATGAGCGGCTGACAGAAAAGAGGGGATGTTTAATGCCTTATTCGACAAAAAACCTGACAGACTATTTTCTTTCTCTCTTTTTTTTAAATAGCCATGTTTAGAAACTTTTACGCAGCTCTTTTAGGTCGGGTGTATTTTATTATTTTTTTGCAAACAGTGACAAAACTCACAGAGAGTGAGATAAAAATCAGGCATGGCAATAAGTCATGATATTTTTTTTTTTGGTATTCGGGTTTTTTTTTCTCTACAACACTGTCGTTCTTAAATAGGAAAGCTATGCCTCTTCTCCTTTCGCTTTATAGCCTATTACACCTGCAAATGATGAACCAGGCCTGGGGATTACTATAGAAATCTACTGAGGCAAACCCCAAGCAGTTTTGTACTTTCTCAATGAGGACGGGTTTGGGAAAAAACGCACAGAAAGCACAAATAATCTCAGTTTTCTAGCTGTATATCTTTGCATTGGTTATACTGTGTGATTAATTACTGCGAATACTATTTCTTTGATGTTAAAAACATGAATAAAATGCACTTCAGGCTAATGTAGCAAACAGGCGCACGTGCGCTCTGTGCTACAGGTGAAAGCTACATCAGACCTATAGGCTCGTGACTGATATTATAGTCCCAGTTTTTGTTCATGCTGAGGTTTGCTTGCTATTTCTGTTTAAATGTGTGCAAGTTGTTTATTTGGCGCCAGTCACAACCCGGATAACTGTGAGAGCTGCGTTTTCGTTCACGCGCGCAGTCAAGTGCGCGCGCAATAAAGGCAGGTCGCACGGCGCGTCGCCTCTGTGTCCGGAGTGCAGCTCGTTCAGTAGGAAAGTACGAGAGAGTGATCCGTGCACCTGATTATGTGTAATATTTACCTTCAGGTAGATTTGAAAAACAAGCACAAAGCAGGATTCGTTTTCACTGCCTTATATAAAACCACACTCGGTCGTGCATGCTCCATATATAACACACTGACTAGAATTTTGCCCGAATAAAAAGTTGACAGTATCATATATCTAAACAGTAAGCATGCCCTCAAACATTAAGGGAAAATCTGAACTGAAGCTTATAAATACAGACTTCCTTATTCCTCTAAAAAGAATCGAACGTGCAAAGACATAAACAAAGAGAGGATGGACTAATGTCGGGATGACTATTGCTGACCTTATTTATTTAGCTGCTGGTTTCCCATCACTGAAGTCAAGCCCTAGGGGACCCCAGATCTCTGTTTTATTTTGTATATAATGCACACGTACTCTGTAGCAGTGTTTAAAACAACACATCCTGCTAAATGATTATGGGTTTTTTTTTTACCAAGGATTTGTACCTCTAATACATAGCAGATATGTTATTTTTGTTAAACACCCCTGTTAATAAATGATTATTTTACATGTAATGTTAATAAAGATTTGTTTGCGCCCCCGGCCTGTAATTCTTGATAAGATTTACAATAAGAGTGTCTGTAGTTCCTTATTTGACCGAGCTGAAAGGGAGCTGACTGTCCTATCTTTTATTGGACACATTTTTGTCCAACTGGTTTATACCTGCTGTTCGTCACACTTGCAAAACCTTCAGTAAGACTTTGTTTAAAACTTCACACACCATCTCTGGAATGCTTTATCAGGAAGACAGCAATATGAAAAAAAAATACATTCATACTGCCATTTTCCACCAGTGCTTTTTTTTTTTTGTTGCCTTTTTACTGTGGGTTCTGAACATGCTCATCAGTGTGTCCCATCTTGTGTATTAGGAGCTCAATTTTAAATATTCATTTGGTCCTTTTTATGGACCACAGTTTGGAAATATTTTGACGTTGAAGTTGAACCTCAGGGAGTACATTTGGGCTGTAAATGCAATGTGATTTTTAAATATCTTTTTTCTCTGCCAACCAGTAATAAATGTAGACCCTCTCTCAGGTACTCTTCTTAGGCCTTCAGTTGTCTTTTCTATCAATACTTATTAAACAAGACAATTTGGCAGAAGAATGATGTCTCAGTTTACTCTGCTGAGTTCCAGCTGTAGTTTGGGCTTTGGCAGCTTTTTTAAAAACCCAACAGTGTACTAGGGTTCATACAGAGGGTACTGGATAAGATCTGAACTTCTTTTCTTACTGTTTCAGGTGGTGGACTGAAGACAATGCTGGATGCCATGGAAGTCCCAAGTCATGCTAGGCACCTACTCCTGCAACTGAACACACAACGCACCAAAGGCTTCTTGTGTGATGTCATCATAGTGGTGCAAAATGCCCTATTTCGTGCTCACAAGAACATTCTGGCTGCCAGCAGCCTCTATCTTAAATCCCTTGTTGTCCACGACAACCTCATCAACCTGGACCACGAGATGGTGAGTCCAGGAGTTTTCAGAGTCATCCTTGACTATATATACACAGGACGCTTAAGTGAAGGTGACCCCACCTCTCCCACAGAGCCCAACATAGGTGCAGTGCTAGCAGCTGCTAGTTATTTGCAGTTGCTGGACTTGGTAGCCCTGTGCAAGAAAAAGCTAAAAAGAAATGGGAAATACCACTTACGACCCACATCTGGGTTTCTGCCTTACAATAAAATAAGCCCCAGTGGTGTACTGGGAGGAAGGCTGCGAGTGTCCACTCCAGTAATACAGCCCTGCTTTCCTGGTGGGGTAATGAGCACACCACGAGGCCCATCACTGGAGGATCTACCACCCCACTCCCTGGGCTCCCATGTAGGAGAGCTTTATGCTCCAGTCCCTACTCAGGGCCAGCAGCAGTACCCTCATTCTCAAGCAGCCTTGCCTCCACAACCAGGTCTACGTTTGCCTTCTGCTGACAGGACAGGCTCACCCATATATGGCCTAGATCTGTCCAAGAAAAGCCCCAACTCCCAGCAGCATTCTACCCATCCTCATTTGAACCACCCTAATGAGGAGCCGGAGGGGGAACTTAGAGGGGGAAGTCCTCTGCTTAGCCCTACCGATGGCTCAGGGAAAATGGAGGCTGTGCACCACACTGGGTCTCTCACTCCACGGTCTTTTCCCCTCCTTAACCCACTGCCCCAACTCCCTCGTTTTCAGCGTTCAGGTTCCCAGGGCCAGGAAGCTTACCCCTGCCCTCCAAGCCCTGAACCCTCAGAAGAAGCAGGAGACCGCAGCAGGGATGGTTCCAACATTTACCGCTGGGTGAAGAATGAGCCCATGACCTACAGTGTGGAGGATGAAGATGAGGATGATGATGAGGATGACAGTGGGGGGATGGGTGAGCAAGATAAAGACACACACCACCAACATATGAATAATCACAAAAACAATGAGGACAAGTTAAACATGAGTGAGGGGGGCTATGACAGGCCAGTAAACTGTGATGGAGAGGATGAAAATGGGACTGGCAGTGAGGAAACAGGCAGCAGTGAAGGTAGGCCATCTCCCCCTGGGCCCCGTGGGAGGTATCATATGCCCTATGAGCCAGAGAGTTTTGGAGATAACCTATATGTGTGCATTCCATGTGGCAAGGGGTTCCCTAGCTCTGAGCAGCTCAATGCCCATGTGGAAACCCATGCAGAAGAGGATCTCAACCATGTGGGAGAGCTAGAAACCCCAAACAGCAATGGCACTGACAAACCCGCCAGCATCAATGGACCCACAAACCTGAACAGCACCGGCAGCCTCCACGGCACCTACATAGACAGTAAATCGGGGCAGAACTTACATCCAGTGGGTATTGGTGAAATGATTCGTCCCTATCGCTGTGCCTCCTGTGATAAAACCTACAAAGATCCAGCCACCCTAAGACAGCATGAGAAGACTCACTGGCTGACCCGCCCTTACCCTTGCAGCATCTGTGGCAAGAAATTCACCCAGCGTGGCACCATGACCCGCCACATGCGTAGCCACCTGGGCTTAAAGCCATTTGCCTGTGATGCCTGTGGCATGCGCTTCACTAGGCAGTACAGGCTAACTGAGCATATGCGCATTCACTCTGGTGAAAAACCATACGAGTGCCAGGTGTGTGGTGGCAAATTTGCCCAGCAGCGGAACCTCATCAGCCACATGAAGATGCACAGCAGTGGAGGAAATGGTGGGGGATTCATATCTGATGGCAAACTTAAAATGGACTTTTCTGAGGGCATCTTTCCCCTAAGCAAGTATGCAGCTGAACATCTAGGCCTGAAACAAGAGAAGGCCTCAGAGCTTCTCGCACAGGCCTCTCAGCAGTTGCTGGCAGATGCCAAAGCCATGGAGAGCCTTTATCCATTGTCCAAACTGACTGCAGAGCACCTAGGTCTCACCCATGATAAGATGGATGTCCTGCCACTGCCACCTGCCTCTCAACAGCTTCCTGCAGAGGCACGTAACATTGACCGCTACTCCCCCAGCTAGACCGGAGACCACCAACTCTGTCTTCCATCAGCAGAGCTCAGCTGCCCAGCTGTGACACATAACTAAATGCCTGTATGCTGCCCACAGTATATTAACTCTCACCTCAACTTCAATGAACCTGCACCTCAGACACAGGAGGAAAGAGACCTTTAGCCAGAAAAATGCACACAGGATGCAGTGACTGTTAAAAGTGCCTTTCTCTACACAAGTATAGCCATTAAAAAAACTGTGTTATTTATAATTTGCTCCATCCATGGACACAATCACGCAACAGTGCAGTATTTATATAAAAAATACTTCCGAGCCAACCAGTCAATTGAAAACCAAAAAGGACATTTTTATTTATTTTATTTGCTTTTTTATATGTAAGTAAAACCCAAAGAAAGTAGGATTCAAAAGAGTGTTGCAATCATACCCTTAACCTGTGTAATACGTGTGACTAGTGTATATAGATGTAACAAAGCACATATGAACAATTTTCAGGGCTTTTGATCAGCATGGAAAAGGGACTCTGGGCAAAAGAGAAAGCCGTATCTTTGGAATTTTATGATAATTGGAGGACTTTTTGGAATACTGGATATCTCCTGTAAATCAGTTTCCTGCTTTGCTGAGTGGCCCAGCATTCCCATACAAAAGGGAGCAACTACGTGAAGCCAGTAATTGTTCCAGCACTTTGGTAAAGTGACTTAAGCTTATCTATGCATTGTTATAGTGAGTCCCATTTTGTAGAGAGAATATCCAGAGTGTCATATATAGCTCCAACTATTTTTGCATATTATACCCCACCCCCTTACAAGTGCCTTCATGCTGGGTGTTTAAAGAAGAATAAGCAAATCCATTTGAGTGCACCACTGACATATTATTGTGCATATAATTTAATCATGCCAGTAATCCATGGTGGTAAATTTACGTCCATCTTGTGAGATAGACTAAGCATGGGTGTTGCCTTTAAAATCGGGTAATATTTACAGTTTAGCAATGCAGCCCAAACATTCTTCAGGAGAACACAGTGAACCCATTAGAAAGCCGTCGAGCCTCAACAACACTCAAAACCAAACAAATAACAAATCGAAACAAAAGCATTTTTTCCCCAGATCCAGTGTATATAAACTCTATCCAAGTAGCCCACGTTATTTGATAAATAATGAATCTAATAGCATTTAAAGTAAACTTGCATAGTCAGAGTATACGTCACAGAGAGCTGCATAGGCCCACTCATGGTGTTGTTGCTTTTCAGGTTAATATGTGAAGCTGTTAATGTGACAGCCATGAAGATTAGACATAGGGCACTCTCCCTGACACTGATAGCACGGATAAATCTCTGCACTCTCACTGCAGCTGCTCCACTCAGGATAAGCCCTGTGAAATCCCCAATTCTCTCAGACTGTTTCGCTGTCTGTCAGCTTGATCCCAGATTTCATGGCTGCTAAGAGGTCTTGTGATGTACACACTGCCTGGATCACCCCAACCGCACGCCTGACCACCACCTGCCCGTGATATACAAAAAGCACACCCAACTTTGCAAAGTCTTGAAAGACATTTCTTATTATGTCACATATCAGTAGTATTTTTATGCACCTGTACCTTATTCTTATATACCAATGATACTGGGAATTTCCTTTTTTTTTTGTAAGAGGGGAGTTTGTTGACCACTATTGATATTTGCAACCTCAATAGGTAAATGTGAAGACTTACTTAAGCCATAAATGCACTGTGATAGGACTAATATAACCCTCCCAGCCTTAATAAGTGTACTGAACATGTTACAGTATTGTAGGCAACTTCAGTACACTGCCTTCTAGAGACTTTTCTGTAGCATGTCATCATGTTGATGTTTCTTTCGGTCATGTCTGATCGATTGACTCTTAAGCCAAAGAGAAGTGAAACTGGTGCTTACCTCAGGACCTGACCCATCTCTGCATGGGGACACAAAGTTAGGAAATAACTAAGCACATCCTAGTGCACACACACACACACACACACACACACACACACACACACACGCACACACGCACACACACACACTTAAAGCAGTGTTGTCTTCTTTAAACCTGTGGTTATTTCAAGAATATGAAAATGTGTTTATGTTGTCCATTTCTGAAAAAAAAAATCTATAATTATTAATAATGTTTCCGAGTTTACTCAACTGTCTCCTATTCTTATGTTTTCATGGCTATTTTTGCATGAGCACCTGTAAATATTCCTGTGTATGCAGCACAACACACCCTCTTTCTCCACAGCAATATCAGTCCTTAGTGTTAAATGCTATGCTGTATATAAAATGCAAAGTGTTTATCAATAATTTGCTGCAGTGATAAACACTGGGGTTGACTTGGTAAAGAAGAAGCATAGTTTTAAAAGTTGACTGACCCGTGTTCAGGGTGTGACTGAAGGAGCTTCAGCTGAAACCTTGGCAATAAAGCAGGACTGGGTTCCCACTTAGACTTTGTGTATACTGACTATCAAACCACATACAAGCAACCAGCATGTTTGGGCCTCAGAGAAACGCTGTGATTTCCCAATACATTTTAAGAGGATAGCAGGGATCCAGACACATGCGCACACACACACGCACACGCGCACACACACGGTCACAGTGTAAACAGGATACAAATCTACTGGCGCAAGCCTACGAACAATATTACTACAATATTACTACTATTATAACAGTGAAATCTGTGACCGCAGACATATTAATGCACATAGAAAATGTGGATATTAGCCCTGAGGATATAAATCTCACACTCCCCTCCTCTGCCATTCATTAAGCACCTCTGGTGGACTATCTTTCTTGCTATTTCCTTTAGACAAAACAAAACAAAAAAGTCGCAATAATTTTTTGATCCATATCCATTCCAGAAATATCTCATCATTTTCTCTACTGTTCTAGATGTATTATGGTAACTTCTAACACAGTTGGGAACGTCCATAGAGAACTGTGCACTTATACACATGGTTACTTGTGTTATTAGTCTTTGAGTGAGCATAGAGAGGGGGCATGTGTGTGCTTTAGGGAATGGAGCGAACTTAAGCAGGGGAAGTGAACTTTCTTCTTGGTAGTAGCAGTAAGGATATCTAGTGTGGTTCAGCTCATAGCCAGATAATGCTAGCAGGAGAGAGGGAGCGAGAGGAAAAGAGAGGTTAGTAGAGGTTGGGGATTCCAAGTCTCGTCCTGATTATGGAAATCTATTAGACCTTTCCATTCAAAAAAGGAATGTGATGTCTGGCCTGCTTTACACTTGCTTTTGCTTAGTTTTTTTTTTCTCCATGGCTTTTTTACTCTGGACAGAGGCAGTGTTTGACAGTTTACAAAGAGTTGTTAACTCTCTGGTCACTCTTCTCATCCAAAGAGTGGGCCAAGTGAAGAAAAGCAAAGCATGGGAGATGAAGAGAAATATGTGGAACAATACACTGTACTAACCATACTTCATAAACCGGTCCAAAAGAAATATTCCTCTCAGTCTGAGGAAGCTCCCTCAGTCAGAGCAGAAACCAAAGCTTACTGAAGCCAGCCTTAAAGTTTATGTGGACAGAATCTACTCAGCAGAAGAGTAGTATAAACATCCAAATCAAAAGCGTGTTACTGTGTTACTGCGGGTGTTTAAAACATGGCCATTGTGGTCCCACTAAAGTTTAATTCTAACTAAATCCAGTGGTCTAAAATATTAAATTCAAAGATGAACACATGCACGTTGATGAGATAATCTTATCTGGCCATTTCCACAGAGAAATCTTTTATTCATAATATGCACCAAACCCCCACACGTCTGCATAACGGTAGTTACAATCTTAGTTATCCATCTATGGATATGGATGCTGATTCCTAACTGAACAAGGCTTTTTCCAACACCCCTGGCAGTGTCTCTTTTCTGTCTGCTAAGACCTTAGCTGATTGGGAAAATGACCCACAATGCACCTGTCCATTCGCCTTTCAGTTCGCAGTTCAGCATGAGAGAGCATGTGCTAAAAAGCGAGTGATCCTTAACAGATTTTATTGCACTCAGCTGTTTCACATTGACTCATAAAGAGGGCCCTTTTCTGGAGAAATCATCTGCTCATGATTGTTCTAGCTCTGCTGCTGCTCCTCGCACCACTCCCTCTGTTTCTACCCACACTATCCCAGCTTCTCCCAGACTAACTACTTCTCTGGAAGCACCTTGGATCCCTAGGTGAATCACACTCCCTCCCACCAGGTGACCCAGAGCTCTGACCACAAGCCCATGGCCGCACCTTCTGATGAAGTGGTGTCCAGCTGCTCTTCTTGCTAAAGAAGGCAGTTGTCTAAATGTTTATGTGAAAAACTAGTTTCTTTTTCTTCACACCCTTATCGAGTTCCATGATAAACATGAAGGCATGTGTTAGGATTCTCTGTGGGGCTAGATCAGCTAAATAAACAGCTGACGATGCTATCATCTAAGACTTAGTTACTGTTAAAATGTGTCATAGCTGGAGAGAAAAGAGGGATCTTTGTGGCTGAAGAAACTTCCAGGCTGATATAAAGGGCCATGTGAATGACAGTCCACTAACTAGGAGAAGGCTGGTAGTTGTGAACTATTGTGTCTTGTGCGTAGCTGCAGGAACCGATGATTCTAGACATGAAATGAAAGAATATATCAGATTTCTGGGGGTTATATGGAAACAAGATTAATGTGCTTTTCTGTTTCACCTCGGCTAACTTGTCATCCTGTGGGACGGGTTTGCAGTCTTTAATTTGGCTGAAAAGGGCCAAAGTTCTTTCAGGTGGTGTAGGAAGAATCTTTTTTGTGGAGTGGCGTTGAATGACTGCATAGTGAATTGGGTTCCCATGTCCATTTCAAAGTTTGTTCCCTGAGAGTCTGTATCATGTTACCTGGCCTCAAATGATTACTTCATCTCCCCACAACATGAACTGCTTCTCCGCAGGCTTACAGCAAGGCTGTCAATGGCTCCTTTTGCTGAGCATTCTGTGACTCTGAAATGGACAGACAGGAGAGTACTGATTAGCAGATAACATAAAAATATCTACATAAAAATGGAGCGGCTATGTAGAGCTGTCCGTTAGTGCACTTACATTCATTGGACTTGATTGAGGACTTCAATTCAGCCAATTGGGGAATTCAAACATGTAAACAAGGGAAAAGTTTAACACGAGGAGAATGGCAGAGCAGAGTGCCTGATTTTTATCGCAATGCTGATAGTCATGCATGACCACACACACACAAATGAACAGACACACGAACGCGCACACACACACACACACACACCATACAGCTGGTTGGCAGACAGCCCTGTCACTGCTCTGTGTTCCAGATTAGGTCAGATTTAATTAGGCTGCCCAGCTCCTTTTGGAGTGTCACATTGAGTTTAAAAAACCATTACTAAAATGCAGCCTGTGTTACTGATGGGGTGAAGCAGAAATCAGACCAGCCAGAACACTGTTGAGACATCTGGACGATCTGCACACACACCTACATACAAGTTCATATATGTTGCCATGCATGCACGCACACACACACACACACACACACACACACACATTTATTTAATAAGAATGAGGTTCAAAAAGCCATAGCTGTATAACAGAGAGAAGGGAAAGAAGTGGCATGACTGAAAGAAAAGCAAGCAAGAAAAGCAAGCCAGTGTAGAGAGCCGACATGTAACAATGACCTGAATCAGTTACTGTAATAGAAAGAAAGGGAAAAAACCCTCACTGTGGATGTTCCTATTGCTTTCCAGCCAACTAACACACCAGCATGTCTGCTTTGATTTCTAGGGTCAACATCACTTCTTGTTCTGAACTTATTTCAAATATAACACGATGTAACACACAACTTTCAAGTGCTTTCTGGCAAGATTGATATGACACACAACCAAAAAAAAAAAAAAAGAGCAATACAATTAAAACCTAACAGTATTTTTTTTTACATTACATTGTCAATATTGATTTTATTTTTTACAAGTTGCTTTTAGTGAAATGAATGTATTTATTGCATGTCAAATGTTTTATGTTTGTTTTGTTTTTTGTTGCAAAAATACAAAATTCAATTGTGGGGTGTTACGTTATTTTTGATTAGGCTTTTATTTGTTTTAAAAGCCATTGTGAAAATTTTGTTTTTGTTTGCATCTGTACTCTAAATCATTTTGGCAATAAAATAAGTTGCATAATGGTTTCACAAATGCAAAGCTTTGTCTACTTTATATCGCAACATTTTTATAAATTCAGTATATCGTATTACATCACATAAAATAGACAGATAAACGTCTGAGAGAGGCAAGGAATGTGTGTGTGTGTGTGTGTGTGTGTGAAATATAAGGATACTTGCCACATAAAATGTATGGACAAATTTGCACACTCTTGGTGAAATGTCAGGAGAAAAGGCATGTCCTGACCTTTTTTTAAATGTTTTTATTACAAAAGTATATATATCAAAAACTAAAAGAGCCAAAATTTTCCTTTTGGTTACTGAGGTTAGGGTAGGATTAGGGTTCTGGTTAGGCACAGCATTAATTAGCTACATTTATCATTATGTCTCTGGCAAGTCCAGGCAATTGCAATGTAACCTAGATAAACCAATATGAGACTGTAGTGGTCTCTCACTCAGACTTCTGTACAGTAGTGTAGAAGATTTGTAATGGATAGACGTAGTATAGTAAAGTATATTCAAAAGTTCATCATGAAGCACTAACACAATCCGTCATCTGCCTGACAAGGCTGAGATTAACTTGAAAACTTTTTTAAGGAAACAGGAGAAAAACATTTTTTTTTTACTGATGCCTCTAATCCTCACACTAGCCTCAGGGCCTAAATGTTAAATTTCTCCTCTTACAGTTTTTTAAAATAGAGCCTCCACCTTATCATTTTAAAATAAAAGCAACAAAAGCACTTTTGCCACATTGTTGAAACTGTCATGTATCTCTGTCATCATGTGTACATTTGGTCCCCACAAAGAGCTAAATACTTTCCCGCACACACCAAGATAAATGGCAAAAGTATATTTCATGAAAACATCAGAAACATAATCACATCCAGGACTCTGCCACGTGTAGAGTATTGAGCGGAGATTAAAAAAAAAGAGAGAGAGAAAGACTCAGTCCAATGTCAAGAGCTATAATGAAGTCATAAAAAGTTTATAAAAACAAGCAGGGGCAGACTTGGGGGAGAAATTCCAGGAGCTTCACCAGAATTAATGTTACCAAACGACAGCACTTAAAGCCTGAAGATTGTGTCTGTTTCAGAGCCACAGCCAAAGATACCGAGCTTCGAGGGTTTAAGCCAATTCATGCAGATTAGAACAGGTTTTAAGGATGCTGCACATTTTTGAGTTTACGTCTCAACTTTATTTAAAAATGATTAGTGGTCAGGTTATTCATTACATATTTATTAAAGCTTATTATAGTACCTGATCAACAAGATAAATTACAAACCGCTGTTAAGCTGGACCCAAAGTGCATTTCTTTCACCGCATATTTTCACCGTGCGCGGATTGGAAAATGACTCAATTGTGCTCTGCGTAATTGCCAAAGTGAGAATGAAAACTTTGCTACGTTATTAGAGCTGGTCCATGTCCAACCCAAATTTATTTTATAGACTAATTATATTAAAAAAAAAACAAAAAAAAAAAACATTTTCTGTAACATTCACTTTACATCATGAACAAATGTTTGCCTAGACTGTATCTCTGAATAGACAGTCTACAGTGATGGCAACAAATAAGAGACAAAATATACAGCATTTTATACTGTAGGTTTTACCACATTATTACATCATTTCTGAATGAATAGGGACTCCTATATGAATGAGCTGGGAGTACGCAGACTCCGGGCTGCCTGTGTGGAACTTGGCTAACTTGGGAAATGTTCCATAAAGCACCTGTCCATTTGTCTTTCTATACCTCAATAAAATAACACTTATTGTAGGACCAATATTTTTTTATCATCCTTATAAAAATCTTTCATTACAAATGTTAACTCAGAAGATTACATTTGAACTGGCTAACCCTCACGTCCCCATGCCATTAAAAACTATTTATTTCAGGTACACTTTGTAATCTGTGTTTTCTTTGCTAAATATATATGACTAAAAGAATCTGAAGTAAAAATGACAAAAATTATTATAACACTGAATAAAAACTTACGTTTCATGCTCATTATTCTACGTGGTTACACACAGTGAGAAATTTAACATGATTGCCTTCATTATGAAGAAGAGCGACTTGGTTGTAAGGCCAATTCTCAGTGCCCAGCCTGGCTCTTCCCATCTGATGGAATTGTGCCAGTGGGTCATTCTAAATGAAATGCCAGGGGTCAGAGGTGTCTGGTGTCGGGCAGCAAGCCGTGCCACTACCCACTTCAGGCTTGCTAATGTCAAAGGATATGTACTGATAGTGGATGCCCATGATGCTTTCATGCCACAGCTACATTTGAACTTTACCAAGTTTAACACGAAAACACGCATTCACTCGGTTGTTACAGTATTTTTTGTAAAAAAGTATAAAATTGACAGTGGCAGCATGAGTGTGTCAGGGGGTACAGGGATTCTGAATAGTCGTGGCGTCAATGACATGCGAGGGGAATGGGGTAGTGGAGAAGGGCAATGGTGCATATTGTGCATATTGTGCTGACGGGGCTATTACAATCACAGCAAGGAGCTATGACTCCATCCAAGAAGAGCGAAAGGGTACATGCATTCTGCCAACACAGCACATACTGCATAGCTACAGCTCAGCGACACGGAGAGAGAGGATATGTGAAAAATCTCAACTACAGCACTATTGGATTTAGGTTTGAATTTCATACTCTAAATTGAATGTGTCCTTTAATTCAATCTGAAACTCATAGTGATGAGTGTAGCTGCAGGAAGCTTTTTTTTTTTTTTTTTTTTTTAAAGAACATGTTTTAAGTCTCAGGAAGAATTGAAGCAAGGTGGACTATGACAGTCAGAGTATTCATATATACAGCAGATGTATCACACCGTAAATATCTGGCTTAATTAACATTCTGACATTTTAGTGCATGCAAATGTCTGATTTGCCTTTGCCCCTTTCCCATATTTTTTTTCTTCTCTGTCTGTATAAAGTTACTGTTCTTGAGCTAGAGGAAGCTGATCGCTTTGTTTTTCTGCATTACTAAGGATGAATACGTCGTACTCCTGCAGTCTCATCAACTGCCAGTTCAGCCTTGCCAGGACATCTGGCACAGAGCAGTGTAGCCAAAGTAATACAGCAAAAAAAGAAAGAAAGAGAGAGACACAGAGAGAGAGAGAGAGTGAGTGAGAGAGAAAGAGAGAGAGAGAGAGAGAGAGAGAGCAAAAGAGAGACAAAGGAATAGAGGCAGAGGGACAGTGCCAGAGACAGAGTGAGGGAGAGAGAGACAGGGCAAGTGTCTGTGAGCAGCAGTGGATGGAGATCAGGCAATCAGCTATTACTGTGAGGATAATGAAAGTTATTTGGACAAGGGAAACTGAAAGAAAGTACTTGCATGTGCTGTTGTATCATTATTTCCTTACACAAGCGGCTGACAACTGCTCGAACCTGCACTTATATTCACTCCTACACTTTGGCATATATTCAGCCTTATTATTGTGCATGTGATGTTTTTTTTTTTTTTTAGCTATGTTCAGTCTTAATAAACTCAATGACAATTTGTTTAATGGCAACACAAGAAATAACTAATTTAACTAGATCTAACTAGTCCCATGTATTTACAGAGTAGCATAGATATATGTATAGTCAGAATGTCACAAAGTATGGTGTTGTTGTGGGTGTGAAGAGGGCAAGAGTATAAACCTAACCATTCCACTTCCTGCCACATGGCTGTTGGTATCTACTTATGTAGAACCACCCACTGTTTACACCAGAGGTGTTAAAACAAGAACGAGGGCATAATCTCACACATACACACCTTACAGACGTCACACATGCACAATCGTAAACGTTCATCAGTGTTTTACTGGAAGACGAAATGTACCAGGGTGTAAAGTGACATTTTAATTCTGATCGATAATTAATAGCGAATAGTGCTAACTATTTATACACACTTCCTGTTACTACATGTTTCAACTATCTGTTTGCGTGCATACTAAAGTGGCACACACATAAAACCCTGCATAATTCTGTAATTAAAAGATTGATTCAGATTCATAAGTCATAAAAGATTCATAGTGACTAAAATTAAATTTAGAAGTTTAGTATGTACAGAAATGCATTCTGTTTCATAATCTGAAAGAAAAAGCTGTTTTTGTATGAAGTATAATCAGAACAACAAACCTATTTAGCTCCTTTTGCTGAATAGTTGTGAAAAATAATCCTAAAATATATTTTTTTAATATAAAATAAAAAAATCATTTTCATTACTGTGTAAGCTATGACAGCTATGACCTACACCATAGGGTAAAAACAGATTACTCTCTCTCTCTCTCTCTCTCTCTCTCTCTCTCTCTGTAACACACACACACACACACACAAAGGTGATGAATTAGTGATGTGGGATGCTGGACGAGCTGCAGAAAGGGAATAGTGATATGCAGGGAAGATGAGGGGGGGGGGGCGAACAGCAGAGAGCAGTGGGAGCAAGCCCAGACTCAGCTGAGTAAAGACCTGGCAGGGTGAGAGAGCCGTATCCATACGCTCTCTTTCACACACACATACTCTACAGAACTTGATACTGTGTGTGAGTTTCTTTGTGTGTGTGTGTAAGGTGTGACACTATCGGTTTTGAGGCTATGCTGGATCTTTGATGCTTGCTCTCACTCTCACACTGTGGATTTGTGATTTAAGCAGATCTGGTCTGTCTGGGTACATATATATTTTTCCAGACTTTGCTCCCCTATGGCTGGTGAAGCAGCCACTGCCTGTGGTTTGTGTGAGATGATAAAAAAAAACCCCATGGCAGCACAGGACTTATCAATGTCACTATCTTCTCCTCTGAGTAGTGTATATCTTGCTAAACTGACTATGGATGTGTGAAGATGGCAGTCTGTGTGTTACTTCCTTGGCCACCCACATGTGTAAATGCAACACACCTTAAAGTTGTTGTAGGCATCCGTTTATGAACACTTGGGTTTAATCGGTGAATAGGAGGATGGATGTGGGATTGAAGTTTGCTAACATTGACCGTAGCACAGTTTTGTTTTACAGGGTGATGTGTTTCTGCACATCAGTTCCTTTTTTTTATTTCATGATAACTGGGTGTGAGGCAAGAATAGAAAAATGAGACATTTCTCACAAACAAAGGCAAAGCATACTACGGTGCAGTAACTTTGTTTGGGGCCATGTTGCTATTAAAGCTGTCCTGCACCACCACAATATTTGATCATGAGCTGCAGCTGCTAACAAGCATTTATGTTGAAGATTTAACAGCTGTGGGCTTGTGGTTAGGAATCCAGCTTTGTAACCAGAAGGTTGCCGACAGAAGTGCCCTTGAGCAAGGCCTAACCCAACACACAACGGCTCCCTGGTGTTTGTGATAGAGTTGCCAACCGCTCCAGGCAAGTGTGCTCACTGCCTCCTAGTGTGTATGTTCCCTAGTGTGTTTGGGTTAAATGCGGAGGTCAAATTCCAGTGTGTGCAAGCACAGTGGTCAATGAGTGGTTCACGTTCACATTCGTTCACTTGACTTTTGTGTCACTGTGAAATCTATGGAGAAAAAAATGAATTCTGAAAAATGCTGCGAATCTGAACGTGTGTGTGTATACAAACGTTATGAGTTGTGTGTGTGTGAATGTTTGTAAGGAAGAATAAGTGTATGTCACAGTGAAGGAGATTAGTGCTCCCATTAGCAAGACTAACTGGCCAGTGTTTAGTTGAGGCATAAACACTGTGAGAGCTATAGTCCTCTATGAGTTCCACTATAGATTCAAACTTACAGCTAATAGGACAGTGTGTGTATGTGTGTGTGTGTGTGTGTGTGTGTGTGTGTGTGTGTGTGTGTGCATGCCCAGGCTTCTGCTGTACCGATTGGAATTATCATTTTCTTATTAGATTTTCTCTCTCTCTCTCTCTCTCTCCCTCTCTCTCTCTCTCTCTTTCTCTGTCTCTCTCTCTCCCT
>JAOVVF010000048.1:14211089-14230548 GCA_028565595.1 Duopalatinus emarginatus
TTCAGTATATCTATATCGAATATCAATTCAGTATATCTATATCGAATATCAGTTCAGTATATCTATATCGAATATCAATTCAGTATATCTATATTGAATATCAGTTTAGTTTATCTATATCGAATATCAGTTCAGTATATCTATATCGAATATTATTTCAGTATATTTACATCGAATATCAGTTCAGCATATCTATAGTATCTATACTGAATATCAGTTTAGTATATCTATATCGAATATTAGTTCAGTATATCTATATCGAATACCAATTCAGTATATCTATATCGAATATCAATTCAGTATATCTATAGCAAATATCAGTTCAATATATCTATATCGAATATCAGTTAAGTATATCTATAGTATCTATATCGAATATCAGTTCAGTATATCAATATCGAATATCAGTTTAGTATATCTATATCGAATATCAATTTAGTATATCTATCTTGAATATCAGATTAGTGTGTCTATATTGAACATCAGTTCTGGCACAACCATAATTTGCTCATCAAAATATAAAACTTTTATTTGAATGCTTTGTTTTGCATGTTCTGCACCACTGTATTTTAACCAGGCTAATCTCTACCAGTATGGTATACCATACTTACACTTACCATGCTCATGTAACTTCTCCTCTGCAAACACAATCAGGCTTGCATCTAATGTGGTCATGTGGTATGATAATTTTCAAACTGCGGGTAGTTTTTACGCTGTACATTCTTAAGACAGACTTTCCATGTTTTGAAAATGCCCAGGTTAGCATACCATACTCCCATGTGACTTAGAAGCCTGATTATGTTTGCAGAGAAAAGGAAAATGAGCACTTTCACAAGCTCTGTAAGTCTAATAATATGTCATGAAATGTGCAAACTTTACTTTTGGTATGGCTAAGGTTCAATATGCCAAAAAAGGCTAAAATTATTTATTACATATTGATCTTATTAAAATAGTGTAGTGGTAGAGGTTACTTTGGTTAATGTATGTTGTTACAGAATGCAGCATACAGAGCATTTAAAAACGTTTGCTAGACTGTTGATATTCAATGTATTCAAGCTATTCAATTGCAGAAATATAGACTAATAATAATAATAAAAAAAAACAAGTACATGACTCGCTGGGGAAATGCACGACTGTGTTCTCTGTGTCCAGTCTTCTTCCTTTGCTTAGTTGCATCTGCCTAGTAGTAATTATTTAACATCAGCCAGAACACATTAAAAAAATTAACATAAAGCAAAGTAAATGACAAAAAGCTCCAAATAATAAGTATTCAAGATTCTGCATGATTCACTGGTCACTACATAATCTTAAACAAGTTTGTGACACTGTGATGAGTAAATCCTTTGTACAAACACTAAACATTCCTTGACATTTATTTCTTTTCATGAAAAACCTGTTTCAGATGACACTCAGGAATTGTCAGGCTGTACACAAACTTGTGAAATCTATGTCAGCTTGATTGCAAACTGTCAAAACAAAAGGGAGGTATACAAAATACTGAAAAAGTTTTCTGAAAAATAGTAAAAAAAAAAAACAACAACAAAATTTTTTTTTTGTTATTATTGCTGATAATAGCATTTGTACTTTAACATGTGGTGTTATATTTATAAACCAATGCAAAAAAGAAGAATTTTTGTTAGCGGTTTATTTTCTTTCTGTGGTTGTTGAATCTACTGCACAACTGCGAAAAAAACAAATCACATGTGCGCAAAATCTGCTCACCCCATGATAGTGTATGCTTGTAGAACACTTTTATTTATTTTTCACAAAATTCTTTATGAATTAAACTTTTAATCTAATTTAAAATAATTCACCCAGACCCCTCAAAATATTGTAACTGCAATTACTTTTTACTGTATTGGTCTGGAGTTGAAAGGATACATAAAAATACATGCAAGACATTAATAGGATTGCATAAGACCTGTCTCATGTATGTTTCATCATCACACCATTGTTCATAGAGTGTAATCATTGTTGTAAATACTGCATGACATAGTAGTGAATTCCAATATTTTCTCAATACAGGAAAACATCCAGGAACTGCACACACACTAAAGATGCAGTAAACAGAGATTAATGTGAACAAGCACAGGAGCATTCCTTTACGATGTCAATAGGATGCTGTCTGGTGATATCCAGGCCATCATGGTTATATCAGGTCAAAGTCTGATCTGATATAGCTTGTGGTTTTGAGTAGTATTTATGACTATTGGTTTTATAAAAAACTAGATATTCTATGCAATAAAAGTGTGATAATGTTATAGGTGACGTTTTAAATGACAGCGAATATGAATGCATGCGTTTTCGTTTTGTAGGAATGACATCATGCATTTATACACGTCAGTGTCCTGCTGAGGGAGAGACGAGTTTTCGGCATGTCCAATTCATTACATGCATACATGTGTGTAATGTCGATATGTTCTAAGGCCGGTGTATTGAGAAAGGAGTGAGCCATATGTGTAAGTTTTAAATTTAGGAAACAAATGTGCTCACAAAGACAGGAAAGCATTTCTGACACTACTGCTATTCTGTGTTACGAAGAATGCCTTTTTGTGCAAACTGATGTGCATGTGTGTGTGAGCATGTGTTCAAGCCTAAGACAGTGGCAGACAGAGGCTAAGTGGTTTGGATACAGATAGCAGAGCCGAGTCTATATTTCAAATATGGCTGTCAGAACGAATTTCCCTGATCACATACTACACTTTAAGTTGCCTAAAAGAAGTCTGCTGAAACATGCTATTTCCTAAACCCATGGCTAAGTGTTACTTGATATTGTAATAGAGAGCTGAATAAATGCATATAATTTATTTCCTACTTTTCCTAATATTATCCCATTAGTTCCATATTGTTAGTTAGTTCATATTTGAATGTGTACCTAATTTAAAGCTTGTGAATACATTTACGGTTCATTAATAGAATTAGAATTTGAATAACACACACTCACACACACTCTAAGGGAGTATGGTCTCACTTGCCTCGTTTACCCAGCTGTGTGTCCCAGACAGTGCTCTGATGTCACCACCCTAACAGCCCCCTCTCCCCAATACCTCCCTCACTTCCTGTCGTCACAGCACAGCTGGGGATGTCACGTCCACTCGGACATTTTATAGAAAGTCTTTCGGCTTGCTCCCCTTCTTTCGTACTGTCCCCCACTTTTATCCTGGCTTTAATCACACCAATTCCACTGAGACTATGGACAGTCACAGAGGCACGTACCACAGACACAGGGAAACACACACCCACTCACACACACAAACAAGAAATGGCTCAGTGCTATGGCACTTGCCATGAGCACCTCATATATTAGCTGACACACTCGCGCACACATATAAAAAAAAAATCACACATATAATTTCCATGGGTTCAGTTCCAGCACAGAGCAGATTTAATGTCTGAACGTAATCCGACTGTTTAAATATTAGGCACATTAGGCAAATACATACCATCAAATGTATTTATTAGAGCCATTAGAGGTTTTAATTCCTGAACTTTCCACAAACAGAAACCCAAACCACTTATATCAAAATGTCTTGAATATTTTCTTAACTTTTTCAAGTTTTATGATAATTATAGTGAAAATTCAAGTTGAATCAGTGAGGAAATTAACTACTTCCTTCAGTGTGACTGGCATAATTTTATATCCATTAAATTACGCTTATGGCTTAGCAACTAAATAATAACAGTAATAAAAACTTGTATTTGATTTGTAACAAGTAGGAGCTGATTATATTCTCTATTACCATCATGTCATTTAAAAAAAGTATGATAATTAAAAATGCAGACCCTCTGGCTGGATCAGACAATACGAGCCAGAGAAAAGGTTTCAACACTACATTCTCCCTGTGTGTGTGACTCTCTGTCTCTCTTTCTCTCTCCCTCTCTCTTGCTTTATTGGAGCTGACACATTTTCTCTGCTCATTAGAGCTGAGTGGCAGTGAATTCCCTACAGCTGCATGGGATGGTCCTGCAGCCTGCCCCACAACCTTGTTCTCCTGCTACATGTTTGTTTGAGAGGTGAGGCAACTTCAGAATTTTAACATAGCTGTAAGGATAGAATTTCCTCAGAGGCGGACAGAGGCCCATGAGTAAGCCTGTCACTAAAAAGCATACAGCTGATTTGTGGATTATTTATGGTCTACAGATGGACATGAAACACACCTGGACCTTAAAGGCAGGATTGGGTAGAGGTGGTGGGTGGGGGGGGGGCTTGGTTTGTGGATACTTCAGACTGAAACTAAGAAACTAACATATTTGTGTAACCTTCTCAACCATCTGAATGAGCTTGATGAGAATTTTTCAACCTGACATACAGTTTCTGGTCTTACCAACAGTGTTGTGGCCTCTATTATTATTACAGACAAGTTTACTTCGCTGGTCCCAAATTCCGTTGTTAGTACCTGCCAAGACCAACACTTTGTGCTAGTTCAATGCCATCTCAGGACAGAACATTAAACGTCATATTACATTACCTGTTACATACTTACAACTCCTTTTGCAGATGTAACAGAGGTTTTTTTTATTTCATCCTACTCCAAAATAAACTGACTGAAACAACGCAGTTTTGGCTACGAAACGCGAGTCAGACATTTAAACTGACATTGAACTGTATATAATTAATAGCTTCCATAAAATGTCTAAGAAAACTAATTAAACACCATGCTTACCAAATTTACTGACAAACATAGCAACAAGGAATGAGCTGCTTTAAAAACATCCTAAAAATGATCTAGAGTACTAACACATGAGTAAACACCCACAGATGCACTCAAGATGATGGAAAACGCATTCCCTGTAAGCCAGTTGTTTCTAGTGCAGAATTATCCATGTTAAATGAAATGTAAAATTAAAACAAAGTGTAACCCCCTATAAAAAATTCACTACATTAAACTAAAATTGAGGAACTTGATTGAACAGATCAAGTGCTTGATTGTAACACAATCTCCAGCCACACCTAATGATTATATATTTCTAACCTTGTCCTGTCTAATAAACATTTCATTTCCTGATTGTGGAAAATAAATGTCAAGCTTATTTTGACAAAGCTATTTTTTAGCCCTTCGTGGAGTTTTTTAAACTGAGGAGCCATGTTTCAGTATGTGTTGTGCTTGTTCACTAGAGTGCATGCATTCATATAATAACAACATTTATCTCTTATCCTCTTTTTCACTTTTATTCATCTCTGCTGCTTAGCTAAAACAGCCACAAAGTTCACTGCCGGAACGTCCTCTTTACTCATCGTCAACAAACACCACCATCACTTCTTCCAGAGCAATTAATCAGAACCATTAACTAAAACTATTTCCTGTAATTGCACTTTTAACACGTTTACAAATGGAGTATTTTTAATGATGAATGATATTTTGAAACTAGGTACATTCTATTATTTTATTTACTTGAGTGAATTATGTCATTATGTCTTTAAAATCATTTTCTCATTCATTTTTTTAATTATAGCAGTATGCTGTAGTAGTAAAGTTGACTATATGTTTGAAGAAACATATAGGACAGCAATATAATGACACAAGACTCAACTTAGACAGGTGTTGGAAGTGAATATTAATTAGCATGCTATTAGAATAAAATTATTCCTAGCTTGCAAACGGAAACCAGAAAAATACAGAACACGCACCTGTTGGCTTCATTTGTAGTTAAACAACAATTATATACTCATATTATTGTTGGCAGAATCATGCTAAACTACAAGAAAACACTTTGCCTAATGTGATGCATTCCTTGGACTAAGGATAATAGTATAGTTAACAATCCAAAATGAGAAACAATTGACTGTATGTGCATTGTAAATGAAACAAGCAGGGGAAAGTACAAGAATTAATGATGTACATTAGTATTATTATATATCACTAGTTAATAATGTGCATGTTTAATCATACATGCACATAATGCAATGTGCTGCACTGAATGTGTCCTAAATTTAACAACACCAGTTCCCAAGCTAGTAATAGATTGCCAGTAATTATTTCTGGTACTCAAATACTCTTGTGTTAAAATCATTCAGTTATTTTTGCTGTGTTTGAATGCAGCCCCATTTTGCCTTTAAAAACATTTATTATTTCCAGGCTTTCATTCATTCCCTGCATTCCCACAATCTGTTCATTCACTACTACCTTGCTCCACCATTCATCATTCATCATTTCCATTCAGTTCTGAGGCATTCATCCTTCAGCTCAGAGATAGAAAGTGAGAGAGTAAAAGAGAGTGAGAGCGAGAGAAAATGAGATAGACCCCCATTCAAACACGACGTACGTGCAGGACAGCAGGACCCCCTTGATGGAAATGAACCCTTATCTTCCTCTTCACAGACTGCTCCTATTCACCTGGCCTGAACCCACTGTGTCCCCTGCTGGCTACTGTCACTATTCAGACACACAAACACACACACACACAGAAAGAGAGAGAGAGAGAGAGCGAGAGAGAGAGAGAGAGAGAGAGAGAGAGAGAGAGAGAGAGAGATTAAAAATAGTCTTGCAATCCAAACCATCACTTTGGTTTGAAAAATTAAAAAGTGAAAACATTTCCTTTTAGATATTCAGGGTATTCATTGTAAAAGACAATAATACCTGCTAATATAACTTCCCCCACATACCCCCCTCCCCCCCACACACGCTGTACAAATACACTGATACCGCATCAGCTTTCATCACAGTCACCCAGGTCATGAAAACAGTACATACATTTACGCACACACAGTTACACACTCCTGATTACTATACAGTAAGAACAGAAATATCTGGTGCAAATTGTTTTAAAACCGCAACTACATTTGAGAAAGCTCTTAACTTCCCCTGCCTATGTTCTCTCTTGTGCTGTTCTTTCCCTCTCACTCTCTCTCCTACCTGATTGTCTCGTTGTTTTCCCTGGCGACTTTCGGCTTCCGTTCCCAGGCTGGGAGGTGGGCCAGTGGCCACAGTACACATACTTTCCAGTTCTGAGGGCCAGCGGAGGCTCCTCCTGTCCATACAACCCTGCAGGAAGAACTCCACTCCTGATCACTGCCACTGCTCCACACTGTCACTTCGCTTCACAGACCTGTAAATCAGAGGGCAAGAAAGAAAGGCATCTTCAGCTATCTCTAAATGTGAAAGACAAGGAATAAATGAACTGAATGGATACATTAAAGCAATAAATCATATGTAGTACCACAAGACCACCTGCTCAATCTATTCATCAGGGCTCTGGTGAGCATAGAATAAAGCAGACGGGTTAAAACTTCTCAAGTTTATGTGAATAACAAAGGTAGCTGAGCTTGTGTGTTATAGTATCCTGTAAGACGTAAATATAGATGCATTGAGCATTTTATTAGGAGCACAAGAACACCTATTCATTCATGTAATTATCAAATCAGCTAATTGTGTGACAATGCATAAAATCATGCATATTATAATAATGCACAACAATGCAATATGATGGTCCACCATATAATGTTCACATCAACCATCAGACCGGGGACTTCATTGATTTTGGCTGTGGCATGATTGTTGGCGAAAGAAAAATGTAGGCGAGTTCTGCCCACACAGATGGGAGTTTGGCTTCAAGAGCATGATTCCATGGATCCAACCTGAACAAGAGATTTGGGGCATTAACGCAATGTCAAGGTGTTTATTGTCATATGCACAATTAGAAATTCCATACAGTGAATTTCTTACATGAGCTACCCACCATATGAATGTGCATGTTTAGTATAAAAGTGTACCTAAGAAATCTGCAGTGATGAGATAATATCAACATCGACCAGAATCTCAAAGAAACATTTCCAACATCTTGAGTAATCCCTGCCACAAAAAATTGAATATGTTTGGAGAACAAATATTAGTATACAGGGTGAGTCAAAAGTCCCAGTCCCTGTTACACTGAGATGGGCCTTTGCTACTCTATAATACTCTAGTGGTGGCTTTAGAATGGTATCGGGTTTGTTTAGATGGATCCAATTGTTATGAAGAGTGAGTCCTGGGACTTCTGACTCACCCTGTAGTCTTCCTAATAAAGTGTTTGATCAGCATAAGTGAATTCTAATGTACACACACACACACTCACACACACTCACACACACACACACACACACACACACACACACACACACACATATATATACATTCAACAAAGATATGAACACTTTTGTTTAAAATCTGTGTTAGTGAGCACTTCCCCTTTGATGATATAATCCATCCACCTCACAGGTGTGGCATATTAGGATGCTGATTAAACAGCATTATTAATGCACAGGTGTGCCTTAGGCTGGCCACAATAAAAGGCCACTCTAAATGTGTTCTAAATGTGTGCAGTTTTATCACAGCACAATGCCACAAAAAGGGAGGATTTCAATTGGCATACTGACTGCAGGAATGTCCACCAGAGCTGTTGCCTGTGAACTGAATGTTCATTTCTCTACTATAAGCCGTCTCCAAAGACGTTTCAGAGAATTTGGCAGTACATACAGCCGGCCTCACAACCGCAGGCCCCGTGTAACCACACCAGCCCAGGACCGCCACATCCAGCATCTTCACCTCCAAGATCGTCTGAGCCAAATTTAGACAAATTTGTGAACAATATTTAAAAGAAAAAGGCCTTTTGTGCAAACAGAAAAAGTCTTACATCTTTGCGTTCAGCTCATAAATTGGAAAAAATGGGAGCAAAAACAACATGGTACCGTTTCCATTTTTGTTATACTTTTATAATATTTTTATATACACACATACAAACAATACAATATACACAATTATACAACATGTAAATCCAAAATGTTCAATCACCTAATTAACAAAACAGATAGCAGCTGGTCTACTGAAACTGAACTTGCTTCACAAATCAGACCTTTTAAATGCGAGTCAAAATTCAATCAATTTTATACATTATACATTTACCCCAAAAATTCTTTCTTTGTAATGTTGAGATCTCACTAACTTTCAGTGACCCCTTCATCATGATCAGGGTCATGGAAAATCTACCCCAGTAACACACATTACACATTAAAGCTTATCATTCCTTAATCTTTACTAACTGCTCGGTCCTAGTCATTATTCTAGTGAATTCATAGTCAATCCCAAGAAAACTGGAACCCACTCGAGATGCAGCGACATAAATATTCACATATGTAAAAGTGTGTAGCAATTTAGTCGTGAGTAGAGTATGAAGAAACCAGAGGACACCAACATGGATAATATGTAAATTTCGACACACACATGGTAACCTGAGCTCGGGATTGAACTGGGGGATTCTGGGGCTATGATGGAGAATTGCTACCTGCTGAACCACTGTGTAAAGCCCTGTGTATATATTATTATACACACACACACACGTAAATGAGAACTAAATACAGCATCAAATAAAATGGACATTCATAGAAAATTCACACTTATGCATGCCAGTGTCTGTTAATCTGAGGACCACTGGATTTAGCCAAAGCACTGACACAAGTCTTAAATATTTTATTTGTTCACAAGGCCATTTTGGATCATGCTGTTAGTTTCATCCTTCTCTGTCAGTACACTACCACACACCACACCATGGTTTCATGTAGACAAAAAGCCGAAGCTGAACATCAATCTACTAGACTTTTATGTGATGTGAGTAAAACACTAATCCATGCAAATTGCATAATGATAGGGGCAACTGATTTGCACATTTGGTAGACTTTTATGTCAGCGCAGTAATCATTTGCAGAGGCTGTATGGTGCTAAAGCCGAAAAGCAGCTGTGGTGGCCTTCTAAAAGTCACGGACAGACACGTTATTAGCCTTTTTTGGAGGGGGGGGGGGGTGTCGTCACTCACGCTGGTCCAACAAGTTCAATCTGTCATACTTGAATTTACAAGGTAAGCAAAATATGCTTTTTAATAACCTGTGAAAGAAAACACTCATTTTATTTAGATTAACATTAGACTTAAATAAGTAAGAGTGCTTTTGGAAATGAATGCAGGAGAACAATATTCTGGAGACTTTTTCTTCGATCATTGTCTCTCACAGTGAATATCATGGGAAAACATGATGCAATACAACCCATAACAATCGTTTACGCTGTGTAAACTGGCTGGTCTTCTCAGTGTGTGTTTTCAATATTGTCAGTACTGTGAATACTGTGAATAGTGAATCACTTTAAAGAACAGGGAGCATGTATGTTTTATGACATCTCCTTCCAAATCCATAGATATTAATGTTGTTGAACAAGAGGGCCTGGCTTGCAATCCCTGCTGTAGTTCATCCCAAAGGTGTTTGATGAAGTTGAGGTCAGGGTTCTGTGCAGGCCAGTCAAGTTCTTCTGCACCGAACTCACCCAACCATGCCTTTATGGACCTTGCTTTGTGCAACTGGGCACAGTCATACTGGAACAGAAAAGGGCCTTCCCCAAACTGTTCCCACAAATTTGAAAACATACAATTATGTCTTGGTATGCTGAAACATTAAGATTTTCCTTCACTGGAATAAAGGGACCTAAGCCAACCCCTGAAAAACAACGGCATAGCATTATCACTCCTCCACCAAACTTCACAGTTGGCACAATGCAGTCAGGCAGGTGACATTCTCCAAACCCAGACTCATATATCAGACTGCCAGCTAAATGTGATTTGTTGTTATACAGAACACGTTTCTACTTCTCCAGGGTGCAGTGGTGGCGTGCTTTACACCACTTCATCAAGCTTGGCATTGTGCTTGGTGCTGTAAGGCTTGCATGCCATGCTCAGGTATGAAAATCAATGCCATACCTGAGAGTTTTTGTACTAACGTTAATACCAAAGGAGGTGTGGAACTCAGTTACTAAGTCAGCGAACAGAGGCAACTTTTATGCACTGTGTCTCGGCATTTAGCGACCCGGACCTGTAACCATGTGAGTTAAAACGATTCCACTTTTCAGTAATACTACTCACAGTTAATTGTGGAATATCTAGAAGGGAAGAAGGACTGAGAGTTGTTGAAACATGCTATTACAGTACCACACTTAAAGTCAATGAGCTCTCATTTCACTAATGTTTGTTAAGACAGACTGAAAGATTTTATTTTTGTGTGATTTATATACAGATTTAATAGAAAAAATGGCAAATACAACAATGACATCTGAGTATATTTAATGCATTGTATGACCAAATGTATGTGGACACCTGATCATCACATCCCTAAATTGGAGCTACAAATGGATGTACACAACTGTATAAGATGTATTTTGTAACTTCTGTAACTAAGAGGCCCAAACCTGTTCCAGCATGACAATACCACTTGTACCCAAAATGAGGTCTGTAAAGATATGATTTCCCAATGTTGGACTGGTAGAACTTGAGTGACTTGTACAGAACCCTGACCTCAACCTCCCTGAATACCTGGGTGATCCTAAACGCCGACTGAAGCCCAGGCCTCTTCGCACTGTGTCAGCTGGCAATTGTGATCGTATAAATCCTGACCTGACAAAATACACAAAATGAACTGTTAACAGTAGAAATCTGCAATAGTATCTGAAGCCTGCAATCACAATGTTAAAATAAACTAAAAACACTTATATATTAGCCCCTTTTAGTTCACGACTAGATGTCTTCAAAAAACCTCACAAAAAGGTGTGTCCAGATGTGTTCATCACATTTAAGCATCCCCTGGAAACATTTCCATTGTCATTAGGTGTAATTGCAGAGCGTTTCTGTAAGGTATTGTGTGAATTTGCAGTGTGGTCTTTAAATTCTGTGCATGTGTTTGATAATGACGTTTACTTATTTTGCCTGTGTTTGTCTAGGTGTTTGTTATAAGCATGGGCTTATCTCTTATGGGCATTCTTTAAACCCCTCAAGGTTACACTCCTACATCTACTGGAAAGTCTTAACAAGGGGGCTAAATAATATAGGTGTGATGGTCAGGTGTCCACAAACATTTGGCCTTTGGATATTTACTATTTTACTAATTTTTTAGGGGCAAAAGGTCAAATGTCACTTCTGAGCTCTTGCATCATTTGATTTACACTGGTTATGTGTGTGTGTGTGACTTTATTAATTTCTGCTGACAACAGAAATCTGTAGTTGACTCAATACATCTCACCACTGTAATGTTCAGTGGAAGCTAATTTCAGACAGTTCACTCTAAATTGACAAATAATACGTTTCCTGAAAAGAAGTCTTAAACTACAAAACTAAGAACAAATGATACACCTAGTTAGCGTCCTATCAACCCAGAAGCTAATGTACACCTGCACATCCTGCATATGATTTTAGCTGATATGATTAGCTTGTTAGCAATTAGCTTGGGTGCTATGCCATATGTTTTAGTCAGAACGTGCTTTGTTCTATATGTTAATAAATAGTATTATAATTATTTCAGAAATAATGAAAGAGCTAAAACCTCCTCACCTGTTTTTCATTACTCTGAGTCAATTCACAAAAGAATCAATTCTCTTGAACAAGGAATCATTTTCAATGTGTCACGTTTAATTTTTTGGACCGTGAACTTTATTTAAATTATTAGTAAAATAATGCATTAGTATGAAATGCAGTTTTTAAAAGATATATACAAATAAATAATAATACGTAAAAAATAAACTTAAAAAACAGTAAAGAAGTCGTGGTTGATGAACGAATCAGCTCTTTTAATCGGCTCGTTGGGAATCGATTCATTTTAAAAAACCTCATAAATCAGAACAAAAATAACAGTACACACACAGACATACACACACACACACACACACACACACACACACACACACATACATATATATATATATATATATATATATATATACATATCATATGACGTCCATGATGATAAGTGCTTTTAACAAACGTACAGAGTCCTAAAGCAGCTTTACAGAAATATGAAATACATATTACATCAGTTTTATTCCTGATATGCAAGCCAGGGGTGACAATGGCAGGGAGAAACTCGCTGAGATGACAAGTGGAAGAAACCCTGAGAGGAACCAGACTCATAAGGGAAGTCATCCTCATCTGGGTGACATGGATTATAAATCATGTTGTATAGAAAAGTGCAAATGTATAGCCAGAAAATTGATCATAGTTATAACATGAAGTCAGAATTCTGTAGAATTTTCACTGATGAACATTTATCTTTCGATGACTGTTTATATGAGTCACAGTCCAAAGCACAATTCATAGTTTCTGGGTATGTTCATTATGGTGATCCATGTGACTGTCCATGCGAGTTCATTCACAACACCAGTGAAGGATGTTCATTTGATGAGACTTCAAGACGATATAGGGTTTAGAGTGGATCAGGCAGGTCCTAGTCAAATCTGAGTTATTATAGGCTATGATGACATATGACTATAGGCTACTGATCCCATATACAATTCAAGTCACATAACAGAAGAAGTATTTATCAATTTGCTTATTTAATTATTTATTTGCTTGCTTACTTACGTACCATTTATGTATGTAACAGAATAGAGCACAAGAATAGAGCACATTCTCCATTTTCACCCCAAAATCAGGTAGAACCTATATTTTTCACTGTATGAAGCTTGTAACAGATTGGTTGCACAGTATATATTTAATAATTAAAACATATATTTGATGAATGACATGGAGCACAAAAACTTTTAACTGCACATAACTACCTAATGAATGTAAGTTAGGGAAAAAGGATGAGGGTTAGGATTGGGTGATGGTTATATAAATCACATTTGCTATATAAATAACTAATTGTTATATTCCCAGTGTTCAAGAATTCAAGAATCAGATACAAAACTCCCAGTAAAGGTTTCTGCTTGTTACATGAGCTTGTTGAATAGTACCTACCTAGCAATTTAGCTATTTAAGAACAGCAGGAGGATGTTGGGGTATTTCCAAAATGCAAATTCGTTGAATTCATATAACTCAATAAAGCTTGCCATTTTTATGAGAGTTACATTATAGAAAATTTCCTAGGTCATTTAAATAGTTTTTTTTTTTTTTAATTACCAAATTTAACCAGTTTATTATTGTTTGTTATTTGTAATGGTTTAAAACTATGGTTAGGGTTACATCAGAAATGATGAAACTGATATTGCAACAGTAATATTTGCACATGGTCTATCTCCAGCGTGAGAAATGAGTAGTTGTTTCAAAGAAGGTGTGAGTCAGAGCCAGCCATAGTTCAGCATGACACAAAGCGGTCAAGAGTTAAGAGTGAGAAGCGGGTGAAGCACCAGGTCCACATTCAGGACAGAAAGCTCTCTGTGCCCTGCCTGCAGACAGGAAACTACCAGGCTCACTCCGATTAAGCCTGCTTCCTTTCTCGTTGCTCTTACCTCTCTACGACCCTCTGGCCTTATGACCTTCACTCTGAATGTGGCAGTGCTCCAGCAGAGAGGCCTGGCAAAGATAATGAACATACACACAATATACACACCACACAGGGCATACAGGGGAGACACACACACACACACACACACACACACACACACACACACACAAACAAGCACACATGAAAAAGCATTCATCCATTCAAAATTGCACATAACTTCAATTCAAAAACAATATGCTCTTTTCTGGCACTTGGTTAGGATGCCTTGCTGAAGAATTCAACAGACATCGGAGGCTATGAATTAAAATGTCAAGTCTGTCTCTATTCAGCACAACTCCACTACTCCTGTCTCTCTTCCTCCTTTTGGCCCCAAACAAATTGTGCCAGTAATTTTTTCCTTTCCAGGAGTTTTAGGAGTGGTAATGTGAAGCACCTGTAGCCACACTGAGGCCAGAATATTGCTGCAGGAGTGTGGGACATGTACATAATCTCTCTCTCTCTCTCTCTCTCTCTCTCTCTCACACACACACACACACATAGGGTGAGTAATATGACAAAATTATTATATAACAATTATTATTATTATTATTATTATTATTGTTGTTGTTGTTGTTGTTGTTGTTGTTGTTATTACAGCTGCTTCCAGTCAGACTTAGTAAAAGCTATTACAACAGTTATGATATGGTAGTATTACTGTGTAACAGCTATGGTTGTAATACTGTGATACAGCCTATCACTATATTTATGATACTGTCATATTGCCCAGCACTATCAAATTTATGACTCATATGGATCTTAACATCAGAAACCACCTGCACTAAGTAGGTAACAAAGAATAGCTCTGAGACAAAGCTACCAAGTTTTTGCCACTGAAATTGTGCCGTCATGAAGCGGTTGCTCTGGTTTTTAAATAGTAAATATGAAGCATAGCCCATTATGCATTGTGGATATGATTAAAATGTATTACATTTTAAATATTTTTTTTAATATAAGGTGATCCAAAATACTACAAAATCACAAAATCATAATTATAATCATAATTGGAATCCTGAACAGACAAGAAAGCCATCTTTATCTAGCCAATTTCTCCTTCAGCCTATACAAAAGAAAGCATTCCTGTATATTTCAGTCAGCCTTTATCACTCACCTCCTATTAGATACAGAAAGTGCACTTTATCAAGCTATACAAACTCTCCACATCCAGCAAGATAATGTCAGTGTGCAGGAAAGTCAGAGTCTGATAACCATCTCCAGATGAACTGAGCTTTTCAGCAATGGGCTTTCATACTAATATCTAATCTAGTAGGTTTATAAATGTCTACAACAAATGATTTAAGTTTGTATTGTTGATGAATTTCAGACTATAATTCACGGTCATGTACTCTTGATGTACTCTCCTTGAGTACATACTCCAAACAGCCATAAAATTCAAACTGCCTGCCTAAACAGCCCCAAAACTGCTCTGAACAGTTGAAGCAGGGACTCCACAAGACCTCTGAAGGTGTGCTGTCGTATCTGGCACCAAGACATTAGCAACAGATTCTTCTGTGGATCGTCTGTGAGATTAGACCAGATGGGCTCAGCTTCACCCGCTTTTGCGCATCAGGAAACTGGAAAGACCCCACAAGCCCTGCTGTGGTGGAGATGCTCTGACCCAGTCATCTATCCATCACAATTTGGCCCTTCTCAAAGTTGCTCAGATCCTTACGTTTGCTTATTTGTCATGTTACCAACACATCAGCTTAAAGAACTGACTGTTCACCTGCTCCCTAATATATCTCACCTCTTGATAGACAGAAATGTAGTGAGAAAATCAGTGTTATTCACTTCACCTGTCAGAGGCTTGTTGCTGAATGCTACTTAGTAAACCACTCCATCACAGGGTACCACATACACCCATTTACTCACACACTCACCTAGGGGCAATTTACACATCCAATCTGCCTGTCATGTGTGTTTTTTGGGAGGTGGGAGGTAACCGGAGCCCCCGGAAAAAAAACATGCAGAACACACCAAACTCCTCATGGACAAAGACCAGAGCAAAGCCTGAACCCACACCCCCAAATCCCTGGAGCTGCGGCACCACCGTGCCGGCCCAATTACATATTGTATATGTAATTACAATTGTATATAACAGTATATACTAATTTTATCAAAAATAAAGCAAAAGTCTACACTTTAGGTGTCAAATGTTTAGCAGCAGCAATGTCTGAAACAGCTGAGACAGATATACATAAATGACCCAATTTCTCAGGTATCTTCAGTTTAAAACGTGTCAGAGGAAACAGCGTGATAATGATCTGCAAATTTGTGTGAGCCACAACATGTGGAAATGTCACCATTTCTTAGCTCAACAATCAGCATAGAGAAACTAGCAGGTAAGCCATTAGCTAGCTGAGTAAGCTAAAGATCCTCAAATGTTTTACAGTGTAAAAAAGCTCTTAAGATTAAGCCTAAGTATTGTGTTGAATATATATAAGAAGTGTGTTCTAGCCTACAGATAACAGGATAATGTGTAATGGAAATATCTGCTAGCTAGCTAACTGTATAGCGTCGAAACATGCATTAATTAACATCAGCTAATAAGCTAACAAACCAAGCAAGTTACTGTAAACCCAAGACCATCTACGGGTTAGCCAGTGAGCTAAAGTTACCTAATTTATATAGTTTAACTAGATGAGCTAGTATTCACCTCAGCATACCTCACTCGATTAGCATAGCATTGTTCAAAAGAAAACACTGTGCCACTTGTAGACATATAGAAAAGTAATATGAAAAGTAATTACTCAAACAGAGGTTCACCAAATGATTCTATCTACTCTTGCTTGAGTAATGTACTGGAGCATTACTTTTACTTTTAGTCAATGAGTGATTGCTGTAGGAACAGTACATTTACTCGAGTCAGTGTGATTAGTAGTCTTCCACCACTGCTGTAATTGCTACAAGGATTTTTTTTTGTTGTGTAATAGCTGGTTATTGCAGACAAGTGGTATTTTAGCCTATGCCTACAGACGCAATAAACTTCGTTCGTTTATCTGTTGATGGGAAGTCTGTTGCTATCCCATGACACAGGCTTGTAGTGCACCGGTTGGTGAGTAAACATGACCACATGGAATGTCTTACTACTCATTTCACAAATCACACACCACTTACTTTAAATGTGGGGTGTGATTCTTTTCATCTCGTGAAGTGTGCGCTATATTAAGGCCATATGGAAGACGCTGGGCTTCTCTTGCCATAAAAACAGGGTTTTATTAAATGCGAGTTCAGTGCTTGAACCCCTTGTTAGATAGGGTTTCAAGGTCAGCCTCTTTCAATTATGCACTCACATGATGCAAGGTTAGTCCCAACCCCTCTGTTCACCTTCACCTAAAGCTCACTGTGCTGTATATGCTGCACACATGGACTGGGCTGAATATGCTGCACAGATTGTATTCCTACCCTTCCAATACACATACAGTCTCTGTGAATTACAGATATTTCATGCATAATGCATAACACATAATGCATATGGTGGCACTGTGTGGAGTTTGTATATACTCCCTGTGCTTGCATTAGTTTCCTCCCACAGTCCAAAGATCAGTCACTCTAAGGTCACTGTAGGTGTGTGTGTCTGCTGACAAGACATTGGGATGCTCAGTCAGATTATCTACTCCCATAGAGCACCATGAATACATCGAACACCTGACTCATCCGTGCAGCCAACCATCATGAAGCAATGACGGTGATGTATGTAAGTATAATGCACAGTCACAATTACTAATAATAATGTGAATTATTTTCAAAAGATTTTTCTTAAACAAACACTTACACTCAAATTTAAAAGTCCCAATTAAAGTGCATTCAATGATTGACTCACAGTTTCAACAAGGATATAATTTTGTATAATAAAAGCCTGACAGTACTTACAGTGTTAGGTACTAAGTTAAAGCAGACACCTACAATTAGAGCAGAATGGGAGCACAGAAGCTTTTGGGCACTGGATCCTGTCCAGCTCTGAGAGATGCTCAGTATCACCACTCATATAAATGCCCTGCTGGCAGCCAAAAACCTGCAGGTGTGTGTGTGTGTCTCATATTGTACATGGAGACAGATGTGCAATGACACAATGCTTTTACACAGAAGTAATGGCTTCTATAAAATAAAGGCCTATTCATTTTGGACATTGGAAAACTACTAAAAAGTATGTGGACATAGACATATGAGATAAGACCGTTTTAGGGAGTCTGTGTGTTTACAATAAAATCAGTTAGTGTTTAGAGTTTAGAGTTTATTGTGCAGATGGTGTACAAGTATCTGTCAGAGAATGGTTTTAAGGCATGGATACAGCTTAGAAAATCATGTATAAATTGCCTTTAATTGTAGAAGTAGTCTTGAGTCTCTCTCTCTCTCTCTCTCTTTCTCTTTCTTATCTGAGCCAGGCCCTGAGGTGTGTGTATATCTATATCCCTGTCACTCTCTCAGCACTTGTCTGATCAATATCCAGACAGCAGCAAGTTCAGTCAGTGGACTTCACCCTGAAGGAAAACAGCCTCCTTAGTAATTCAGATGAGCAGGTACATTCAAGCTATACACACAAAATTAGGTCCATTCATTCACGCACACAGACATGTATGCACAGGTTGCCTTAAATCTTCGCTAATTATTACTAGCTAACAGTTACTTTAAGCTGGCTGCCAAGGCCAAGTTTAACTTCAATAATATTAAGTTTAACTGCATAATATAAGCAATGCAGATAACAAATGACAGCATGGGTAAGTAATGCAAGCTGGTTTGGTCATTCCCTTGCTCGAACGTCATAAATTAATCCCTGTGTTTTTAAATATTGTGGAATGTAATTGATTTCCTTTTAATAAAAATCCATCTACATTAATACGCTCTCTTTCAGTGGTAGCTGAACACCAGTCAGTCAGTCTTACTCTTATCTGTTCCATCCACAGTTTTAAGTGAAACTGAACTATTTTGCCTACTGTGCTTGCACACAGAGGAATTTGACCTCTGCATTTAAACCATCTGTGCAGTGAAACACACAAACCACTGATCAGTAGGGGGCACTGAACACACCTGCCCAGAGTGGGCGGGCAGCCCAAAACCCTGGCTCCCGGGGAGCATGGAGTAATTGTTGTCGGTATTGTTTTGCCCTATGTTGAAATCAAAAGCAGGACCTTCCGGTCACAAGACCAGTTGCCCATTTGCAGCTTATTCACTGAGTGAGTGCCAATCCATCTTGGA
>JAOVVF010000048.1:14230648-14249676 GCA_028565595.1 Duopalatinus emarginatus
ATTCACTCACAGACTCACAACTATGGCAATTTAGCAAATCCAGTTTTTACCTACCATGTGTGATTTCTGAAAGTTGGGAGGAAACCGGAGTACCGAGCGAAAAGCCATGGGGACATAGGGAGAACACACCAAACTCCTCACAGACAGAGACCAAAGCAAGGATCGAACCCACAACCCCAGACACCTGGAGCAGTTTAGCTCACACACCACAGACCTGTGGTTCCACCATGCCACATTACCTGAACACCACTGTTTTCTTACTCACTTTCTTGATACTGACACACAGGAAGTGCAAGCTTTTATTGCCATCAGCTGCGCACTGCCACATTCAGAGCAGATCACACATATTTGTACACATATATTTTGTGTACAGTCATTCATAGGCCATCTATAACGTCTAGAAGATTGTTAAAATGACATTTTAACGTAAGATTTTTTTGTGTGTGTGTAAAAACATTTTGCCTGTCACTGTTGCTGACGCACACAAGCATGTGTACATATGTCAACCCTGAAACCACAGAGTAAGTTACATAACTCATATCCCCCGTGTATGCGTACACACATGCGTACTCTCACTCTCTCTCTCTCTCTCACACACACACACACACACACACACACACACATTTAGCCTACTACATAATTACTAATGCAGCTAATTAAAGTTATGTCTACACCTAAACCTAATACTTTAACCTCAATAAGCAAAATGACTCTTTCAGTTATTTAGTTAGTTTTTGTTTTATATATTTATATTTAGCCTATATATTTCCTCATAGGCATGTTTCCTCACAAGGTCAAAGTAGTCATATATTCCTATTTCTGTGCTGACGTTTTTTTCCACAAAGATATAAAAACATGCCCACATACACAAGCACATGCACACTTACTCACCTACGCTCATGCGCATCAACATGTACACACACACACACACACACACACACTAGGGGCATCAGGGCAGAGGATTGAAAATAACAGAAACAGGAAACGAAAGACAGGTTTTGGAAGAGTGCTGTACCTGGCAACAATACAGCAAAAATTGTAATTAATGACCATGATTGGTTCCAGTTGCATAAAATTCCAAGCTGAACCCAAGCCTCCAGCAAAACGTTTTAATATTCCATCCCAGTGAGGCTGTCAGTGCACACGCATAATCTGCACTCTAATGAGCATGATCAGCAGTCGATCAGATATGAAAGTGATACATGCACGCACCTGTTTGTGTAAAAAAAAAACACGTAAATCACAGATGAGTGCACATCATTGGTGCTTTGAGGTGAGGAGAGACAGGATCTAGTGCTGGAGAAGGGCCAGGGGCTGCTGGGATAAGGGGATGTCCCTAGTTTCCCTCTGTCTAATTCTCTACTGATCTGTTGCCCACCCATGCTGCTAGACACACACGCACACACTCACAAACACACACTGCCAGCCTTTCAGTGGATAATTCTCAGCAGGAGGATGATATGTCCTGGCCTCTCAGGCTTTATGACTAAATTATAGAAGGGGCATCTGAAGATTGAAAGCTCACCCACAGCTCATGGCATGTTCCATGTCATCTGGCAGAACTCTTTGTCTCTTTGTCATCTCACTTTGTCCATGGCTCTGTCCGTTTCTCTCCACCACACACGCATATGATGGATTACTCTTGGAATCATTTCCAGATGCTCTTCAATATTTCTAACATTTTAACACCTTAAATGACACTTAACCTCAGTTAATTATGTTCGCTATTAATGAGATCCAGAAGCACACTGAAGAACACTCCTCTGATGCTTTGGCGGTAATTTATAATATTGAACACCCGTCCTTTGCAAGTCATTCACCTGTCACAGACTACAAACAAGCTCTGAGCTTTTCCAGGACAGCTTTTATTGGACGTGGCAGCATGTGTCAGGGAGCAATGTGGCAGAGCAGCTCGCTGCATGTCAAAGGTTTGGAGATGACTATCCTTTTCAAATGATGCTTTAATTGAATTCATTAATAATTTTCCTCACTGGCCTGCAATTAAATGAATCATTTATCCAAAAAAAAAAAATGTACACCACTTCCTCTGTACTCAAAATGCCAATCATGCAACACATGTTTGCCATCTTTTGTTTCACAATGAATCAATGCATCTAATCAGGCTAACAAGTCATGGAAATCCATTTATGTACAATGTAGACATCTATTCAGTCATTGATTTACCATGTGTTAATAAAGATAATTAAGGCCACGTAATCAGAGCATGCATATAACAGTTTTTAGACTCATCATCCATCAGGAAAACCTATACATTCATAATTTTTTTTCAATTAACGCTGCACATTGTCCCAGTGAAATCTGGATTTTACAGTTATATAAAGTTTTATCCCCTATGCTGGAAGTGACAATGGCATGGAGAAACCTTGTAAGATTGCAAAAGAGAAGAAACATTGAGAAGAAACCAGACTAAAAAAAAAATCCATCCTTATTTGGGTGATATAGATAGGTGACGTATAAATAACTCATTGCTATATAGAAAAAACTGCAAATGTGCAGCCAAAAAATCATAATAGTCTTAACATAAAGTCTGGTATGGTTTAATATTGTCCAATGTTCACTGATGGACACTTGACTGATAGAGAATAAAAAGTGTTCACTCCTATAGTTTTCTTTATATCAGTTATAGTCCAAAGCCAAAGCCATGGTTTCACGGCTACCCATCATGATGATTTCTAGACTGTCCTCCTCAACAGCAGCGGGTTCATGTTAATGAGACGAAGGTTATCAGGGTGGGTCAGACATGTTCAGAAAGCAGAAAGAGTCAGGATTTGGTATTGCTGGTATGTCCTTGTGCCTTAGACGTAGTGTGTGTAGATCGACCGAGTGGGCAGTGAGATAGAGCGGTGGAGAACAGATTAGGTATGCTCTTTTTATGAGTTGTTACAGAAAATGTACACTAAGCAGAGAGCAATCATTTTAGCAAGACTAGCTATGACAGCATAACTGCAAGGGAAAACCAAATGGTAACATGGACATGAGGGCATCCTGGGACATAAAGTGGCCAGCCACTCCACCATCAACAAACCTGAGTAAACGCATGAGATTTGGGGGACTGTTTCCATAATACTCTATGTCCATGAACCATCCAGCTCTGCACCATTAACTACATATATAAATAAATATATAAATGTGGGGCTCTGTAAAAAATGTGATCTCAGTGACTGTTGGTGCCAGATGGGCTGCTGATGGTCTGTGGTCTTCATACATCAAGTGTCCTGTGTTTATGCAGAAACTGAGAGAGGAGAATGGCCTAACAGGAAGGCTATAGTAACTTAAATAACCACTCTTTACAACTGTGGTGAGCAGAAAAGCATCTCAAAATGCCCTGCATGTCAAGCCATCAGATGGGGGGATTAAAACAGCATAAGACCACATAAGATTCCACTCCTCTCAGCCAAGAACAAGAATCTGCTGTGGGCTACATTGGGCACAAGTCTACCGAAACTGGACAGCTGAACACTGGAAAAACTTTGCCTGGTCTTCAGCTGTTCAGTTTTGAAGAGCCTGTCTATGCTTTGCTAATTTCTCCTTGAAAATTAATCCTTTTTTTTTTTAAATATCTCATCTCCAGTATATACAGAAATCTGATATGTTAAAGGTAAAACAAACATAACACATCTTAGAACAGAACAGCTTCCATGCACCCTGGCATTGGTTCTGCAAGTCTCTGGAACTGTATTGGAGGGATGAAACCCTGTTCTATCAATAGGTATCAATATCACTCATGACACGGTGGTAAACCAATGGTAGCGGACACGTCCATAGCTTTTCATTTGGGTTGACTAATTCTGTTGATTACAAAGGCCATAGCACATCATTCACATCATTTTCATACTCATCAAAGCATTCAGAAATCCATATGGACTGGGGCATTGCCATCCTGGAACAGACTACACCTATCAGGATAAAAATGTTTCATTATTGGATGAAAGGAGAAGAATGTTGTATTGATTTGCAATGTTGCCTCAGTCAAGGGGACAAGTGGAGGCAAACCATGCCAGCAAATAAATAAACACTGGAGTATGAAGAATAACACTGAGTCATCGTTTTTTCCACTTATTCTACTACTGGGTCATGGAAGTGATGGAGTCTATACCAGTACACATTGGATGGATGGTGGGTAAACACCCTGGACAGGTGACAACCAGACAAATTTAGACACACACACACACACACACACAATGTATTATTTCCAGTTCCAGTATTTCTGACTGCATGTCTTTGGACTTTGGAAGGTTTGGGAAGGGTGAGAACACAGGGAGAACTTGCAAACCCCCTCGAACCCAAGCCCTTCTTGCTTGTAGGTGACAGCTCTACCCACTGAAGCACCCTGCATGGTTTCCTTCTTCAAAAGGATTTCAGTGAAGGGTGTTTCTTCTTCTTTTCTATGAAACTGGGCTGCTTTCACTCTCTCTTGATGTCATTTCTCAGGGCATGTAAAGGTAAATGCATGGGAGCAGAATTTCTGTTTTTTTTTTTCTCCAGCTTTGCTTAGAAAGTGTTAGTTATGTTATGAGATACACTGGAGGGAAACTCACAGCAAAAAGATCCTCCATCTGTTTTATGTTTTTTTTTCTTATTCCCTTGCAGCAGAGTGAAAGAAAGAAAGAAAGAACGAAAGAAAGAAAGAAAAGAGTCCTCTCTTTTTTAGATTCACATAAAGTTTGAGATATTTGATGATTTATAGGGAGGGGAAGAGAGAGCAAGAGAGTGGGTGAAAGTAGGGGTGGGAAGGGGTGGGAGGGTAGATGGCAGGAGGGGCGGGGGGGTAAACATGATGCAGACCATTTGGAGAGGGGAGTGCAGGCTGCCAGCACAGCCTGCTCTGTTTAAACTGGAGAGGAAGTGACCGTATATACAGCATGCCAGCAACCGCGCTCTCTTCTCCCTCACACACACACACACACACACACACACACACACACACACACACACTATCACAGAGGTCAGTCCATGGCCATTGGCTGCAGAGGGTGTTTGTTATTGTAATATTATGTTTCTTTACATCACCATCTCAGCCACCGTCACCATTATTATCATTATTCCTATTATTACAATCTATGAGACTCAAGGGCAGACAGCAGGGCAAGAAGAAAGGGAGCATGAGGAGGACAGAAAATTAGGAAAAAAAGAGACAGGCTGAAAAATGAAAGACAGAGTGCGAGGGAGGATAAGAGGTCAGCGTTTTCCCTCAACACCCCTCCATGACTTAATCTCGCTGCACTCTGTATGAGACCTTCCCAGGGCCACAGGCAAACCACACGAAGAGCTGGAGGAGAAAGAGGAGAGAAGGAGGATGATGGGAGCTCTGTTGGACCACAGCTGAAGTTGAGAATGACCTCTACTGCCTCCTTATGACATACGTATAAAACTGCACGGCTTGTGATGAGCGTTAGGAGCGCCATAAGATTCACGTCATGTGCAGAAGCAAATCGGAGTGACGTGGCGTGGCAAGACATCATCACATTATACTTTCATAAGGTTCTTGAAAAATTCGCATGAATGATGCATTTTGGATAATTCATTCTTTTGCTCGAATAAAAGAGTCAGATGCCAAGGTTGGCTTTGGTGACGCATTGTAACTTTAATTGACAAGCTCTGACAGAGTGCTGGCTATAATGTGGCGAGGTTCGCACTGATCCGACCTCAGGCAACAGCCAGAGAGTTAGAAGTGGTTGCAGTGCAGGTGTCAGGTGCTGGGTGTGTACAAATAATGGTGTTAAGGGGACTTGGAGCCCAGATCGCATATTTTTAAAAGGGTTTGGATAAATGCTATTATACTAACCAAGTATGGATACAAAAAGAACAGATAATGTTGTAAACAGATACAAATACTTGAAAAAGAAATAGCTCTGGCCTTGATATTCCAAGTGCGACGCATGTCTGTATGCATGATATGAATATAGCAGTGTGTCTGATGATTTCAGGGAATGTTTGCTGTCCTTTCCTCCACTCCACACTATTTCTGCTGTATGGTGTCATCTTTTTAGGATCTACTTGACCATCTGTGCCGTGACACTGAGTGCCTGTCCTTGCTTCGTATAGTGTTTGGGTAAATATGATTTCCTTTTCAAAATATCCCCTAGTACAGCCGCCACATTATAAAGCCCACTCAGACCTCATGCTGTGCACAGGGCAGCACATCTCTGCTGGGGTCTCTGAAAAATAATTGAATTATTTAATAAAGATTAACTTGAACATTCATTGCACATGTTTTTTCCTGTTCATTGATACTGAACAAAGATATTACCAGAAAATCGTAGCAGCATGCTAATTTGGTGTTATATGTACTGTTTTCATAGAAAATGATGTTAGTCCACACCCAGTTTTAGTTAAAATCAGAACACACATCCAGATAAAATATATAGATAGATAGATAGATAGATATCACATAGTGGCATCCTTAGGCAAACCTCAGATGTGTTTACCCCTGTGGTGTGGGTAATGCAAGCAGAAGTCGAACTGAAGTGCAGACTTTGCTTCAGAGAGTCTGTGTCTTTTTCCAAGTAAACTCTAGTTCAGGTCAAATGCAGTGAGGACACATTTCAGCTATGATGAAAACCAAACATGCTATGCATTAGCAGTTACAGACGGGCATTTTTTTTGACATTTTAGCTGGCTGAAAGGACATGTGTGATGCAAAGTGAATGCCGGAAAACAGAGCAGGAGTTCTGCACATGTCTGGGGCAAAGAACACACACAAAAATGCTGGAAGCAGTTGACAAAATACTGATGTTTTTTAGATTATTCATTCATATTATTATTATTATTATTTTATTTTTTAAGCTCTTGGTTGAATTCAGGGATTTCCATGCAGGCTTGCAAAAGTTTGTTTACATTCCCTGTTGCGATTTCTCACCAGTGAATGACAGCCTTTCTTTTTTGTCCAAGTACATTTGGAGTTGCACTCCTTCCCTTACAGGCCATTAGCCAGTGTTTTCTTGTCTCTCTGATTAGCCTAGATTGTGCAAATCAAAAGTATCAGTTTCATTCAGACTCAGCTAGCAGCTCATATATGAAAAAAGCTCTTAAGTAAGGTAGGAATGTTTAATATTAAACCATGGAGATGGGCAGGATTACATCATATGGGAGTGAAACCTGATGTCGAGATTGATGGAATTGAACTGTTTGCTGTCCAAGGCAGCTGGCACAGGGAATGAGTGAGAGCACAGATAAGCCAACCACTCGCATTGCCACATGTACAACAGCCCAATGCCAGATACACATTAGCGCTCAAGAAGAGTCCATATCTCAGTGTCTGTTGCTCCGCATACACCCATAACACACACCACACACACACACACACACACACACACACACACACACACACACACACACACACTGCGTCTCATTTCCTGGGTTTCTGGCAGAATGAGTCACATCCACATTCAGGAAGGGATGGAGAGACTCATCTGGTTTCACAAGAGGACAGAGTGGAGGAGGCCAGGGTGGCACTGGGGATCAGTAACCACACTAAGTTGCACGGAACAACCCCAAACCTCCATCTGATCCTGCTTAGCTGCACACACACATGCACCCAGATTGCATATGTGTTTGTGTGTGTGGGTGCAGTTCTGTATTGACACAGTATGTAGGTCTGCAGGTGAATATGTACATAAACGGAGTTCTTGGAGGCCAGCATGTTGCATTAATGCCTGCTGACACGCTAATCTATATGATTAAAACCACTTCAACACACTTGTAAATACTATTAAAAAGTAGACGAGTGCTGTCTGTTTGTGGACATGTGAGAGCTCATAAGTGTCTGTTATGCACACACATGTGCGTGTGCGTGTAAGAGTGTGCATGCAGGGCCCTTGTGCTGCTGGTGGCTGGGCTTCAGGATTGTGTCGAGGGCGTCTGTAATAAATGTGCCCGAGCGCGAGGGCCCAAAAGATATATCACAGACAGAGGGGAGCAGAGAGAGTGCACTGGGGAGGGGGAGAGAGGAGGATAGATGGGTGAGGAAAAAAAGAGGAGGTGGTGTGGAGGGGAGGGTTAGACAAGGGGAGGGGGCCTGGTTTCTCCTGGGTCCTGCTATGTTTCCCATTATGTAAGCCCTGGTCACCGGCAGCATGCCAGCAGGCAAAATAAAAGAGTCTCTCTGGCTTGGCACGGCTCGTATTTTCCTATCCTCGGCGCGGGGTCAGGGAGGGGTCAGGCAGCTGGATGGGGCGCTGGGGGGATTGTGGGGTCTGGGCTGGCCTCCAAAACCCAAAAGGCTCAGGGTTCAAGTACCAGCTGAAAGCAATCAGGGGGAAAGCTGGGAGTGCCACAGCTGCTCTGTGCAGCGCTCTACTGTGGCCCAACAATCTCAATCTCCCTCTCTCTCTCTTTCTCTCTCTCTCTCTCTCTCTCTCAGCAAACACACTAGAAAAAAATCAGCATACTTTCAACATGAAGGCAGGAGAGTGTGTGTGTGCATGTGTCTATGAGGTCAAAGTAAAGCTAAAATGGAAAACAATAATTCCAGGACAATTTGCCTAAACCACACTGAATGGTACATGGTGTATTTGGGACTGTGTATAATGTACGAAAGCTTTTGCGAGTGTCTCCGACTGATGCTGTTGTCACTAGGAATTAGCACAAGCTGTATGTTCGGATAGATGTCTACTGACTTCCCAGAATACAATGCTAATCTAGGAGCAGTAGTACAAACCCTCAGCCCAGTGAATCACGATTGGAACTGTCACTTAGTTCGTGTGTATGAATGTGGGTGTGTGTGTTTGTGTGTGTGGGTGTGCATGTATGTTATGACTCAACTGATAGGCGGGATAGACAACAGAGAAGGGAGACTGGGTGGGGTAGCATTACTTACCCTGACAAAGCATTTACCAAGACGTGACCCTTCTGCTGGGCATTTATGGTCAGTCTTATACATTCGCACGCACACACGGCACCACTTACTCACCATTAACACCTACTCTCACTGCTGGAGGGCAGAAAGTGACCCACCGTTGACCCCTGGGGGTCACCGTAACCACTGAAACAACACAGTCCAGTTCAGCGGAATGGCGTGTGCCCTGTACAAAACACAAAGTGACCACAAAAGAGTGAGTGAATGGGGAGAGTGTGGGGGCAAAGCCAAAGGTCACATGTAATGAATCCTGGTATATGTCTGTATGGTGTCAAAATGAGGTCTTTAATAGCAAGGCAAAGGGAAGGTTTATGTAATTATTGACCAAAAATGCTGTTTTGGGGTAATACACCATTTTCTTTTCATTTACCCTTTATTATGATATTTGTGTCTTTTTGGGCATTTCTTTAAATTTCTCTATTGCTTTTGCCCGATTTTTGGACCGAAAAAGGGAGTTGGACATAGAATTTTTAAACAATATAGTACCTTGGAAAATTTTATTAATATAATATCTTGAATACTTTTACAGATAATACTACCTGATATTAATATAGTTAATCAGCATACTTTCAACATGAAGGGGTGTGTGTGCACGTGTGTCTATGACGCAGGTCATAGGTCCCGGGTTCGATCCCCTCACAGGGCACGACATGTCTGAGGAACCAGACAAGGAACCTAAATACTCCAACTACTCCCCGGGCACCATTGTTTGTCCCCTGATGTAGTGTGGTGTAAAGGATAGTTATGAGTGAAGTGAAGTTCACTTCACTGAGCCGAGTGGTTCTGGCATGGGTTCTCGAGACTGGAAGCTCCCGGGTTTGATCCCTGCAAAGGGCAAGACACGACTGAGGTGTCCTTGAGCAAGGCACCTAACTCGCCCAACTGCTCCCTGGGCACCATGTTTTGGGGCTGCCCCCCTCTCCAGGCAAGTGTGTTCACTTCCCCCTAGTGTTCACTGCTGTGTGTGTGTTTCACTGCACAGATGAGTTAAATACGGAGGTCACATTCCTCTGTGTGCAAGCACAGTAGGCAAATAGTTTACTTTCACTTTCACTAGTTATGAGTTATGATCTACTAGTTCCCAATACACTATTGTGTATATAGTGAAAGGTCCTAGACTAACCAGTATTTTTCGCAGGTGTCCCAAGCTGATGATGTGACATGCACATGATATGCCTTCCTCTTCAGATTAAGCCTCATTCCTCTTTCCCTATCCAAAACATCACAATAAGGACAAATCTGGAGTGAAAAAGAAAGATGTGTGGAGGGGAAAAACATCAAGGTAAGGATAAATGTGAAGTGAAAAAAGACTGTAAATGGGGGAAAATGATTTCGAGGAAGACGCTTTTGAGGTCTTGCCATTGAATTCATATATCTTATGTCTATATAGTAATTTGGTGAAGACAGACATAGGACCGAACACATGGTCAGGCAGTACTATATTACTATAGTGTGGTTTAGGCAAATTGTACTGGAATTATTGTAGCTAGCTAACAACCTGAGTAGCTACTTATTGAAAATATTCTATAAGAAAACTCTGGCATGTAAAATTATAGTAATTATAGTTATTTAGTGAAGACAGACATGGGACCGAACACATGGTCAGGCAGTACGCCACCTCTCCACACTTGAAACACAAAGAGACAGAGAGAGAGAGAAGCAGAGAGAGCTATTAGGATTTCCTCCTGTGCCAACACTTTATCCAGCCCATCAACACACTGCACAACCACAGAGAAACACCTCTGAACACTACTGACTCATGCTTGAACAGTCCGTGAGGTACTGTTATTGACTCATGCATTATTGTACCTAAATACTGACAATCATATGCAGTGACCTTCACAATAATCAGAGTAATCTTACTTGAACACATATGGGAGATTTTGGAGTGATGTATACGACATCACTCTGCACTATCATCATCAAAACAGCAACTGAAGGCATATCGCTGGAAAGAATAGTGTTTATGTCTCCAGTAGACTTCCAGAGAGTTGCACAATGTATTTTCACAATGTTATTTCATGTTTTCAGCCATAATTAGACAATAGTATACATATATTTCATGTACAGATGCACTCAGGGCACTTCTCTGCCTCATAGATGTACATGTAGGAGGATTGTGCAAAAAGTGGGAAGTGGGCACAAAAAGGGTGAAATAATCTTTCAACTTGGTAAACTTTGTGCAACTTTTAGTGGTGAGCAGTTTTGCACGTGATTCTCCGCCTCCTACGATCAATGTAAATTACTCGATCAGAAGAGTGTAAACAATGTTGCCATGTGTCATACTACTAGTGGGATTTTTTTGTTTTATCAAGAACCTGATAAAAGTTTATTATTAATAAAGTATTTATTAAACAGGTGGGCTACAACAAACATATTTCCTTATAAGGCTCTACTATTTAAATATAGATAGCTAGCTAGCATTGAAACGTTTCGCTTTCAAAATCAAGCAACAAATTATTTTTATGTACCTAGGGGAATGTGTTTCTAAACATTTTGCATGCTATAGTTTTCTTATAGAATATTTCCAATAAGTAGCTACTCAAGTTGTTACCTAGCTACAGTAATTCCAGTACAATTTGCCTAAACCACACTAAATGGTCCATAGTGTATTTGGGACCGTGTATAATGTAGAAAGGCTTTTGTGAGTGTCTCTGACTGATGCTGATGTCACTATGAATTAGCACAAGCTGTATGTTCGTATGGACTTCAGCACTTGTGGACAGGTCTTCCTGTCTAAAAAACAGACAAGACCCTGCAGAGCACCAGAAAACTGAAATGAACTTAAAACTTAAAACTAACAAAAAAGCACTTTGGATCATATTCTTAAGTATAAAGATAAGATTAACAAAACAATATGTGCTTGTTCAACATGAACTTGTTGAATTTATTTAGTATAATATATTAACTCCAGCTACGTACTTTCCTTAGTTCAATATCCATTCTTACATTTCTTTAGAGAACTGTTCATTAATCAGGTTGTTGTTTTTTTTTACAGTGTAGCCAATGCCTTTCTTTATGTTGTTTTATCTTCAAATTGTTTCTCATTTGTAAAGGCATCTTCTAAATATAGAAAAGAAAAAACACACACTTATAATATTGAGGTACAGATTACAAACAATATAAAGTGTGTTACTAAGGTAATGAGCTGGCACAATCCACCAGAACAGACTGAATGTGTCTTTGCATTGATTCAAGTTCAAGGATTTAAACTGGAGTGATGAACACCTACTGAGGATTTTCCAAAAACTCCAAAGTCTCTCATATGTTTTAAACTGGACTGAATTCTGATGGATTTAAATGTCATAGTGTATGATTTACATCATTCATATTTTCATCAACCAATCAGTAAAACCTCATTCCCTTTCAGGATAAAAATGTTAGACTGAAATGATAGAACATTCATTATTGACATTTTACACTAAAATGCCAAAAAATTCTGGATATAGACAAGCCTATCCGGAATACATAGGCTGGTGGTGGCTTCATAATGGTATGGGGTTTGTTAAGCTGGCATTCCATGGGACCCCTCTGACAAGTCTCTGACAAGTGAATGCTATGTGGCCTCCTTTCTGACAAGTTATACCAGTTCATGTCCTGCATTCATTTTGATGGGTTTGGCCTCTTCCAACAGGACAATTCACCACCACACATATGTCAAGAGATGCCAAATTTCGTTTTTTTCCCATTCCCACCTAAGCCACCAGATCTCAGTGTTATTGGACACATCTGGGGTGCCATGCAATGTGCTGTGGAAGACAGAAATCTTTTGACTGATCACCTTCATCCTATAAAAGTGATTAGTCAGAAGAATGCTGTATTGATTGGAGATGATTCTTCAAATCAAAAATTCATTATTACTGCATTACTAACATCACTGCAACAATGTGAAATTTATATATATATATATATATATATATATATATATATAGCTCAGTTTAGTTTAGTCACTATACCTAGACACTGTAAAACCTCTCTTACATCTGCCTGTTATAACTCCAATCTCCAGTCTTTGTGTACAGCGTGCAGTAAATATGTTTTATCACTAAATAGTGGAGGAAAGGATATCCTTAAGAGGATAAAGAGAGAGAGTGGATAAAGAATGGATATGGGTAAAGGAAAGAGTGTGTAAATAGGGAAAAAACTAAGATATAAGGGGAACGATGGAGTGGGTTGGGGCCGTCAATAAAGACAAGGGAATGTGTTGTTATTAAGGTTTGCTCAACATTCTCAGGAACAGGAAATCACAAGTAATGTTTCATGACCTTTTTCAAATCTCAACACAATTTTCAATTCCACATTCTCAGTGTTTCTTCTACACAAGCCTAACCAGACGAAGCCTGAAGGGGAGGATGTGCTGGAGAGGAAGACACGAGCGAGGATAGATAGAGACAGAGGGACAGAGGGGGGGTTGCAAAGAATGAGAACGAAAAACAGAGAGATATGCTAGACATCATGATGATGACTGAGTCGGGCAAAAAAAAAAAAAACACAGGAAGTGATAGAGACAGAACTGGGGAGTTTCAGACACAAAAAGCTGAGGTGTTGTGTGGATGTGTGTGTATGTACTGAGGGAGGTATAACTGTGGGAAATGTGTGTATGGCTGGCTGGCAGCGCTGAGGACGCTATGTCGTCAGTTTGGGCCTAAGACGGAAATGTGCTAGGGATAAGGCAGCCATGTGGCAGGATGTTATGGATTTCTAATTAGAGCAATTCATCTGTCAGCGAGGCCGCGCTTTCACTGCAGCTTTCACTGCAGCTTTCACTGGGCTAGCCGGCCTACAGGCTCAAATCACACACAAGCATCTGCCACATACATTGCTTACACTGATGAACATGGCATAACCTATACACTCTCACAACAAAAACAGAAGGCCTGGTTTACAGGTGTAATATTGATCAAAAGAAGCAGAATGAAGCAGATTATTTCCAGGTATAAGGTACATGTCAGCAATAACAAAACAGAAAAGTGAATGAACGATCTTATTTATATATTTACACACAGTGTGTGTGCGCGGCTCCCGTGAGCACCTAGGGTCACATGACCACTGTGCGCCTTCAGGAAGGTCATATATAATAGAGCGCCCCTCCTAAGGTGTGGCTCCCGATGTGGCTTAAACATATGGAGGGCAGGCAAAGACATCTTTGGGAGAGTCCACAACCCATGCATTGTGGATATCTGTCCTCTCTGCCTTTCCTGCTGGTGTAGCCTGGTGGACCACTCCTGCGGCCCCAGCAAACATGGCATGGAGCACCGCTCCTGTGGCCATAATGAACAGGGCATAGAGGACCAATTCTGCAGCCCTAACAGACAACTGGGGTATAGCTCCACTTTGTCTGTCTGCCCACCCACTCTTCACCCCCTTGCAGGTATGAGCTTGGCGGGTCCTGGGTCCTGGGCCATGTGAACGCTCCACAGGAGCAGGATCAGGAGCCAGATCTGGAGCAGGATCTGAAGCAGAAGCAGGATATGGATCTGGAGCAGGATCGGGCTCTGGAGGGGGATCTGGATCAGACATGTCCTCCTCTGTTCTGGGGCAGGTTCTGGGGCAGACTTGTCTTGCTTGAACTTAGGAGTAGGTTCTGGAGCAGACATGAACTGGTTCTTGGATTCTGGAGCAGGTTCGGAGCAGAATTTGACTTGTCCTCCTTAGATTCAGGAACAGGTTCTGGAGCAGGTTCTTGGACTCAGAAACAGGCATGAGCTCAGGGCTACTCTTCTCAGAGCAAGATACATGCCTACATTCAGTGTAACCATTCTTAGTGCGCAGAGCTTTTGCTATACCATCTTCAGGTCTGTCCCAAAACCAGTTCCTGGCTTAAATCTGTAACTATGCTATGACCATTGCTATGACATATCATTACAGAATATATCATTGTAACACTGTGAAATACACTATATGGCCTTGTGCTTAGTGATTTAATATTTGCATGCAGCTGCTCTGCCTTTAAAATCCAAGCCATGAAGCTCCAAATGCACAGTTTTTGTGGTGATGTTAATGCTAAAAGAGATTTGCAAAGTTATTAAGCCTGCAGAGCGTTGGTGACTTTTACACACTATGTGCCTCAGCACTCGGCAATCCTTCTCTGTAACTGTACGTGGTCTACCACTTTGTGGCTGAGCTGCTGTGGTTCCTAAACACTTCCACTTTCCTATAATACCACTTACACCTGGTTGTGGAATATCTAGGTGGGAAGAAATTTCACAAACTGACTTGTTGCAACAGTTGCATCCTATTACAGTACCACACTTGAATTCAGTGAGCAGTTTAGAAAGACTGATTCTTTCATAAATGTTTATAAAGACAGAATGCACAGACTGTTATACACCTGTGGTAATGGACTGAATGAAACACCTGAATTCAATGAGCAATATTTTTGTCAAACTGAAACCTCAGTGTAAAACCTACACCACACACACACACACACACATTTTTAACATTATTAAGGAACCACTGACAGAAGCATTTTTTAGAAGGGCACGCAACAAAGAGATCACATGATCAACCTGAACTTAGATCATGTGACTGCACACAGGTAAACCATGTAAATCCACATGGAAACTTGGACGTGACTTCAGATATTAAAGTAGTCAAAGTGGAGTCAGGTTAAAGAGGGATTATTTAATCCCATTTAATCCAATAAAAAGGATTAAAGCATCTCCTCATAACTGTGCTGGAGGCTCAATGCCAGCCAGGGCAGACTGAGTCAGTTAATAATAGCAGTACTGATGTGCTTTTTCTCAGCTTGTCCATTATAATGTGATAGAAACATGACATTATGTGGTAGCATTATAGCCTACCACATACTAGCACTTTTTCTTCAAGTTAGCTCAAGCACTATTGGTGATTTTTGACATTTAACTTAAAATGTTACATTGCACTACAACATCTGCTACAAAAATATGCTAAATACAATGCACTATAATACTAAACACTAAAATAGCATGTAACATATACTGCCATGGCTTGTTATTATGTCTTCTTTTGCAACAGTTTCCAGTAATAGTAACATGTGATACAATGATAATGTCACCTCCCATGATGCGTTTATGATATGATTATGTTATGTGTTATGACAGAGTTCAAGAGTTCCTCCAGCTCATTTCTTTAATGGCAAAAAAAATAAAAACCCCAAAACAAACCGAAACAAAAACAACTGGGGTTTTCTTTTGTTCCTTCATCTTCATCTTCTGCTTTATCCTAGTCAAATTCACAAGATTGTTTCATATTTGTTACAAGTATTTCAGCAGGCCTGTATTGGGTTAGTGGCATTAACATTGCAGGCAAGTGTTGGGCAATTTGTGCATCCTTCCCCATCATGGCAGAAGTGACATAGCAGTACACACACATACAAAAACACAAACACACATAGATATACAGATTATATACTGTATAAGAACATATCACACACACACACACACACACATATATATATATATATATATATATATATATATATATAGAGAGAGAGAGAGAGAGAGAATAGTTCATCACTGACACGGTTTGGTGTGATGAAGCCGATTCACTGTTACCATGTCAAGCTTGATTATTGTCCTCATAGCAGAATGTCCTGAAGTGTTCTATTCCACTTACACCACATACATATTACTACCATGTTTATTATAACACTCAGTCACTCAGTAACATGATGAAGTTCTACTGTTTATCCCACTGCACTCTTCTACATTCTGTACTTATATATATATTTATTTCTCTCCACTCCTGTCCTTATTGTCCATCTTTGTATACAGTAAAGCTCTGTACCAGCAGTGTTAAATAAACACTAAGTAATGACTGTAAAACCGATCAGCATTCATTCTCTATGGTGGAAAAAGATACATTCTTAAAGTACAATTCCCTCCTGCATCCCTGATAGCTGCGCTTAATGTTGTGGAACGTCTGCGACACAAGTTACTTCCTGTTTTCACTTGGGTTACTGTAACCATGAACAGTCCACACGACAGACTCAAACTAAACTAAAGTTAATAAGGCACTGAAAACACAGCTTGACATGTTACCAAGCAACCACAGATATGGTATAAACTCGGAAAACACTCCGACTGACACTGGAGACTCCTTCCATAACCGTTACATTAATGTGTGTATATATATATTTACACAGATGTATAGAGAACTACAACTCTGCTTTAATATTGTGTACGTATAATTCATATCCATAGGTGCATATTTGTATTTAAATTCACTTTTAATAGGTCCCCCATTAGGCATGTTTACCAGACTTCCTCCAGAACGCTCCACAATTCTGTCGTATTCTAAGGTGGAGGATTTCTGTCTTTCATAGTGTGTCACATGACGTCCCAGACATGTTCGATAACGTTCAGATCAGGTGACTTAGGTGTGAACGACTAATCCCCAAACTCACACGAGTGTTCCTCTAAGCATAATCTGGTGTCTCTATGAGGACGTGTGTGGTGGTCCATTGTCCTGTTAGAAGAGGACAAACCCGTCTGAATAAATACAGGACATGAACAGGTGAAACTCATAGAGACGTCTGAAGGTGTCCCAGGGGTCCTATGGAATGGTGGCTAATCAAACCACATACCGTTATAGAACCCCCACCATTCCATAGAAACGTAGTGTGATTGGCGGCTGCGTAGATATTAATAGATATTATAACCAATCAGAATGCAGGATTCAGTAGTGCTCTGATAGCGTGGTAGCTTCCTGTGGTTGTATAGTAGTAGAAGGAGTGTGGTTTAGCTTCCAGGCTTGCTGGCTGATTACAGGAGCCATGTGTCTGAGAGAGAGAACGTAGATTAGAGGAACCACCTGCGGCCATATAAGGGGTTTAGAGCATGATGCAAGACTGCATTACAGCTTTCCCTAATCTGTCCTGAAAACAAATGCCTTTCATCTGGGACACTGTATCGGCTACGTACGCACAGACAGAACGTGACTCTACGGTTACTTCCTGCTACTTTAACTAGCGACAGACGTTTAAAGGAGTCTAGTCTAGTGTAGAGTAAACTCCACCTGGACATTGAAAAAAAAAAACCCAACATATTCTCGGAAAAACACTCGACACAGGTCTTTGGGACACGTCTAAGGTTCTCGACTAGCATGAGTCGTGAGACGCGAGTTGTAAGATATGTTGCACGTTGGGAGCCCTGCCAAAAGTAACACATAGCGGCCGCGTTCTTCTGTACAGCCGTTGCTATAATGGGATTAGGATCTCCAGCCTGAGCTAATCCCCACTTGTCTCTAGTGCACCATGCTGACAGATGAGACACAGAATAGAGTCAGTGGGCCAGTAATGGAAGCTGTAGTTGATTACAGTTGGACTGTTTTGTTTCAAAACACAGAAATAGTCATGTACGGATAGCAGGTTAGGACTAGACTAAGAGTCGTTTGATTCCTGTGGGTAAGACAATCAAGACTTACTTCACTGTCCATTAAAAAATTTAACATTCACAATTATAAATACAAAAGAATTTTTTTTCTATTCATTTTCTATTTATATTATTAACCCTGAAATGGAAGTTAGGAAACACGAAGACATATAAAACACACATAAATGACACCACTAACCACCCCTCCCCCCAACCCCCCCTGCAATGGACTGTACCATTTCTCAACTCACTCAAGCGTGACTCCAAATCAAACTTAACAATTAGTTTAACTGAATAAGAACAACTGAAAGGTGTTGGTTCATTTTCCATAGCAGCAGCTCCATCAGTTGTGTAGCTGCAATACGCAATACGGCACTGTTTCCATAGCAACAGATTATACGCAGAGACTTGTATGGCAGGCAGAATTTTTTTTTTTTTTTTTTTTTGGTGTGTGTGTGTGTGTGTGTGTGTGAATGTTTTTATGTAAAGAGATGTTTATGTAACATTTATGGAAGGAGTCTCCAGTTTCAGTGCTTAGAGATAAAACTGTTACATTAAAAACGTTAAGATTTCTGATATCTTAAGGACAGGTGATTTACATGCGTTGCTGTTTTTTGATAATGTGACAAGCTGTGTATATATCTTATTATACCACAGTGAGTTCCGACCCTGCAATCTGATTGGCCAAGAGATGTTCCATTAGTGCCGTTACCGTAACCCTAGCAACGACGCCAGAGTTTATAAACCAAACACCACAGATATAAAGTTAATAAAGTTAAATGCGGTGAGGTTTCCTC
>JAOVVF010000048.1:14266735-14279664 GCA_028565595.1 Duopalatinus emarginatus
GAGAGAGAGAGAGAGAGAGAGAGAGAGACAGAGAGAGAGAGAGAGAGAGAGAGAGAGAGAGAGAGAGCAGTACTGAAAATCATGAAGAAAAAAAAATCTCATGGCCTTTCCAAATTCTTTGAGAGGTAAAAAAGTCAGCCAAGACACAAAATCAGAGAAAAAAAGAAGAGGAAAAAAAGAACAGAAATGCATGCACTCACTTATACACACACAAATGCTGAGCTCCACATCCTGCTGGGGTTGAGGCCAACAGTGTGGAGAGTGCCCAGATTGCTGCCAGCTCAGGGAAAAGATAGATGGATGGAGCTGCGCTAAAGGAGCTGGGGGCCACACTGCCCTGAGAACAATACCAGCTGCAAGGAGCCAGGGGCAGGAAGTAGCCGAGCCAGGAACCTGATAGAGCAATCAGCCAAGCTCAACCTGGGCCCACTGCTGGCACTGGGCAGACATGCAACTGGGGCACAGGCTAGCCTGAGCGAGCACACATCCCATCCAGAGGGTCCTTATTACTGACGTGAGATCAGGCAAGCACACCGACACTCCAGAATTTATGACATGTTTCCTATTCAACCTAATCAGCAGTCTGCACTAGAGCCAACGGGCTGCAATAATCCAAATACTCGAGATATAATCGGCTTGATGAACAGTTTGAACTTACGCACACTTATGAACAGATGCAGTGGACATGAGGACAAAAGCATATTTCTCAACCCCCTTTTTCCATCTTTGTAACACACATACACACACATACACACACACACACACGCTGTGGCGGTTCCGTCTTTTGGATGTATAAAAGAACAAGCTCTACCATTGTGGTGCCAGTATGTCTCAGTGTGGCAGCGGAGGAGCCTACAACCAGCTCAAACCTCTTTCTTCACCGAGACCCAAACCACAGGCTTGTACCCACAAAGCCACCCAACCCTGGACTGATACCCATCTTACACACACACACACACACACAAACACACACACGCACACACACTCATACAAAGAGTGAGACCAACCACACATACCAAAGAAAGAGGTAGCACCATGGAAAATGAGAACTAGTGAGGTTTCTGCTTTTTTCGTTCTGTCCTTCCCCTTTTTAATCATGAGCCCATCAGAGGGCATGTAAAGTTCAGCTGTGGCATAGGAAGGTGGTGGGAGGGGCAGTACCGATATGAGTAAGCCACACACATACACACACACACACACACAAAAACACACGCCACAGAAAGTAACGATGACTGTGCTAAACAACCAGCTTTTCGGCAGGTCTGCGTAGATGCTGTTAAGCGCCGCCATGGCTGCGTGTGTGTTAGGTTGTGTAAGTGTTCACTGTGAGCGCAAGATTTCGGTTTTCTTTTTTGGGCCCTGGTGGTGTGTGAGACAGTGTTTCTGGTGTAAGTCGTATCCATGTTCAGAACATACTCAGATTGAAGCGAGACTGACCCAGTTGAGGGATGTGATGGGAAGCTGGTGTGGGAGACCAAAACAGGCCCTTATAAGGAATCCTGGAGCTGTTTTCCTCTGCTCTTCACTGTCTCGCACTCCCAGGCACTGCACATTTGGAGGGGAAGAGATGATCCTTCCAAGTCAACATATTTACATATTTGTAGCAATGCAGGGCTGGCAGGCCAGTGGTCAATACGGCTGCTGAATGTGGACATCCGAACATCTGCATCCGCTGTTTAATATCAACAAATTCTCTCACCTTGCAAAATCCTCCAGCTTCGTTCCCACCCAGCTCATCTTCAGACAGCGGCGTAGTCGTGTCACATACCTTCGCGTTGGAGTTGAGGTTCAAGTCAGCAGATCCTACAATAAAATCAGGTTGAGACATAAGTTGAGGTCAATTTTCATTGTCTGACCATCAAGTCATTGCATTCAGAGAAATGCTATTTTTAAATAGCAGAGATGCTATTTCTTTGATATTTGGTGTCATTTATTTTAAAATGAAAGCAATACACTATCTATCTTTCTCTAGCAAAAACCAGTGCACTGTAAGAAAAACAAACATAAAACGCATATTACAAAGAAATGACACAACATGCTGCTAAGTGCCTCTCATTAAAATGCCTGTACAGTTTCAGTCTAAGTTTCATTATGAATCTGTGGGGAAATTTACATTAAAAACAGTGCCTAACCAAGTCATGAGCCAAAAGTTGACTTTGCCCACCATTCATGTTCACTCAGAAGTAGAACCCTGAAAAATCTCCACCAAGCCCTGCAGACCATCCATCCCTTCATCCCCTCCAGCTCTAAGCACAGCACCATGTTGCTCTTGGAAGAACTCTACTAGCTGTCCCTGTGTGCCTAAAAAACAGCACCCCCCACGCCCTCACAGCCAGTCCCTGCAGCCAAGGCGCACATTTCTCACATATTCTCACACAGGGAGTGTGTGCTTGCTTTGCGGGGCTGGTTGCTGACAGCAGGTTGGGGCCAATTGATCCGGTTTCACTCACATCATCTTCCCCGGTGGCATTTTGCAACCCTTTCACTCTGACTGTCTCTTAACTGGCCTCAGACAGGTGTGTCTCTATGTCTCAATCAGAGCACGGCTGATCAGACAGCCAGAACAGATGAAGAGGAAGTCATGCGACTTCCAAGCCTCCAAGACGAACAGCAGGGGTTCTGCTTACGACTGGAGAGTGAGTCAGACGTGCAGAGCGGGTAGACTCAGTGCAGAAAATTCACTGACACAGCACAGGTTCAGTGTATCCAACAATCAGCAACGCCACCTGATTAGATTGGTAACAGATTAGACCATTTACTGATGTGATGTGCATGCTATCTATCTCTGTATGCTGTGTGTATATGTGTGTGTGTGTGTGTGTGGATGTTCATTAAATACAATTCTGAAACAGTAACCAGTAGGAATCAAAGCCTCACTTGCTATTAAAAAAGGGATGGACATTTAACCTCAATCCCACACACCAGCTCTTTGGCAGGGGAGAATGATTTATTTTTATTATTCAATTTGTTTTTTTTCCTAAACTTTAATTTAAACTTTATTTCCTCTGAGTCTGGGGTCCGGGCATTTCTGCGTAAATGAAGCTTCTCGGAAAATGAAGGGATGGAAGGGGGAGAGAAAGAGAGAGAGAAAGAGCGGGAGAGCTAAGAAGAAGAGAAAAAAGAGAAAAAGCAGAGTCTGTCTCCTGGGTGCCCTTCTTGCCATCCCATTTCCTATGCATCTGGTCTGTGTTTGCGCGCAGAAGGATTGGGGGAGAGAGGGAGGGAGGGCCGTCTGGGGCCGATTAATAACTAGTGATTTATAGGAACTTTTATAGAATAATACAATAAAAATGTGTGCGTACGTGGTGTGTGTGTGCGTGTGTGTGTGTGTGTGTGTGTGTGTGTGTGTGTGATAGAAGGAGAGACAGAGAAAGAGAAGGTGGGTAAGCAAGTGATCACTGTATGTGTGTGTGTGTGTGTGTGTGTGTGTGTGTGTGTGTGTGTGTGTTTTCATATGAGCAAGTGAGCACACAATGGTTTTCTAATTCCAGGGAATCAAAAACAAATTATCGAGGAAAAAAACAAGCCCAGCTCAGGGTAAATTGGGCACAGATGGACAAAAGGAGGCAGGAAATAAATATGAGAGGAAAGGAGACAGAGGGAAAAGAAGAGAAAATGATACCGAGAGAAAGGGAGGGGGGTAAATGAGTGATACAGAGTCAGAGAGATACGAGAAGTGTTAGAGAAGAGGGTTGAAAAAGGATGGGATGTGGTGATGAGGCTGGAGAGAGAGCAAGAGAGAGAGAAGGCATGAAAAGGGTGATGAAGAGGACAGGGGCACAGTAGGGAGAAGAGAAGGAAGAGAGGAGGAGAAGGAATCATGAGCGTTCCCATGCCCTTTACAAAGGAAATGGAATCAACAGGGGGGTAACGGGGTTTGTGCGTATACGAGGGCATGGGCAGCTTATGACACAATGATGAACTGGTGGTGTAAGAAAGCACTGGAGTTTCTCAAAAGTCCACACACTCACACATGCAGAGTCTCGAACACACTCTCCCACTCCATCATTTCCCATATCAAATGGCGCTTACATTCATTTCATGACATATAATGCACCAGCATGGCTTTTCCCGTCCACATATGGGCTTCTAATTTGAGAGTGTCCTATACCTCACACTATGCTGCGGCCGCTGGATTTCACTCCTGGCCCCTTTAACACAGATCCTGTTCCCAAAAAAAAAGGGTGCGTCCGGTCGACACGCAGCACCGGCAAACTATTAGAGAGAAGGACTTATGGGCACCCGGGCGATTGCGAGAAGGAGAAACAGGTACAGCTGGAATATGAGAGGAAGTACTGCTTGCGTCCTGTCAAGCAGGAGGCCAACTGTCGCCCAGAGGAGCCAGCAAAGGGTTTGTGATAAGCAAATCGTAATATGAATGACTTCCTGTGATGAGGGTCTGGACAGTGGCATCTGTCAGAGAGGATCTGCTGTCTTTGGACATGGAGCAGAGACCAATGCAGCCCCCTTGCACTCACACATTGTGTCTCTTTCTTACTCTCACACACACAGCCCTACCCAGGCAGTCCTCTTTGAAACAGATGGGAATCACATGCATTCGATCTAGAGGAGCTGGCCTCTGGGCACTGCCACCCACATAAATAGTCCTGCTGTCTCCCAGCATGCCCCCTGCCCCACTCCCACACACTTGACTAGGAGGGGGGCGCTGATATTGGCAGCTGTACCGCAATAGCCCCATGCTGGAAACTTCATCAGTGAATCACACACACACAAATGGATAGCAGAACACTTCCTCTACTCTCTCTCTCTCTCTCTCTCTCTCTCTCTCTCTGTGTGTGTGTTTCTCTCTCACACACATACTATCTGGTGTCCTTTGCATCACAGTTCTCACTCAGAGAAAGGGGAAAAAAGTCTGTTGGAAAAAAAAAATCTGTAACAACTAAAAAATACCCCCGCTTACTCAGTCTTGTACTCTCAAGTTCTCTCTTTCTCACACTCTGATATTCTCAGTAGTGGCCCAGAAAAGGCTGAATGCTGACACTTGCAAACTCTGGATGTTGTAAGGCCTGGGAAGTAATAATATTTTGAAACATTACGAAAGATGCACTAGGAGCGTTAGCATCTATACACAAAGCAAAGTGAGAAAAAAATAAATAGTGCCCAAATGTACACTTACAGGCATTGGCCACACATTTCCCCACTTGTTATATATATATATATATATATATATATATATATGTACATGTACATGTATGTACACACAACTATTGTGAAAGAGAAGTTCTCACATTAGCGCTTTGAGGTAAGCGAACCCATAAGAAGATGCAGAGATGAAAAGCGTATATGTATGTTTAGCAGATAGTTGGCTGTTGTGTGGTACGTGTTCTGAGGCAGTTGAGTACGTGCTGACATGCCTCTGCAAACGTGTGTGCGGTCACATCTGTAGAAATGAGACCACAATGCATCGGATAATTCTGAGAGAGTGTGTGTGAAAGAGAGAGAGAGCGATAGAGAGAGAGAGAGGTAGAGAGGGGGATGATAATGAGGATAGTGAGGATGATGATGATGATGATGATGATGATAAAGTAACCACAAGAGAATGAGAAGCAAGATAAAATGGACATGAAATGGAAGAATGGACAGAGTAAGGGTAAAAAGACCTGAAGCAAGAGAGTGAGTGAGCAGAACAGAGTGACAGAGAAAGAGAGCGAGAGAGAGAGAGAGAGAGAACCTGGCGCCACAGGTTCCGGCGTGTGGCTCACTCAGAGCGTGGGTACACCAACAGCACAGAAAGTCACACATTGGTTTCACTTCTGCCTGCTGTGGCAGCAGTTCGCAGTAACATGGTGCACTCGGGGTGAAGAGTTCACCTGCAGGTCAACCGCACACTCCCTGTCAGAAAAAAAGAGGCAGTGATGTGAATACGCTCAGGGAAAAAAAAAAGTGGTACACTCTACCGCTTGTAGAATGCTCAAGTGTACACCTTTTCACACTAGCTGTAACACTCATCAACCACATGGGCTGCTTGCACTTAAAGTATAACTCCTGTAAAGTATAACTCCTCCATAACATAAGGCTTACTGTATGACTCTACAAATATTCATATCATAGCGTATATATAATATTCTTCATATACACAGAAGTGCCAGAAAAACTGGCAAACCAGTCTAATACTTAGTAGGTCCCGCACAGGCATTGAGGATGTGGACATGTTCAGTAGGTAATAAACACCATACTTCCTGCAGAACGGGAACGCTGCAACGCTGATAAATGTCCCTCTAATCATAATTTGGCATCTCCAAGACATGTGTGGTGGCACCTGTTCTAAAAGGCCAAACCTATCAGAATGAATGCTCAGCAGAATAAAGACACACATAGTGTTCACCTGTCAGAGACGTTTGTAGACACAGAACCAGGGTTTCCCAGGGAATGCCAGCTAAACAAACCCCATAACATAATGGAGCCACCACCATTCTGGCTACTTTAAGCTGCATATGCATAGCCATTCATATCGACAACTATCCAGACATATACACGTCACTTCAGCTCCTCTTCCTGTTAGTCTTTATTATTTATTCAATTAGTCACATTTTTATTCTTTTTCAGCACGTTACATGTCCTGTGCACGCTCACCAAGACTATTTCCTTGCATGTTTAACATGCTTGGTAAAATTTTTCTGAACTTTACTAAAAGGTCTTTATGGTCTAATTATGTATTTAAGATTTTAAGGCATGCTGTATTCCCATTTCAAGCATTTAAAGGTACAACACTTTGGACTGTACTTAGAGATACAAATGTATATATACATTTGTACACACACACCCACACACACACACACACACACACACAAAGACTATATACTATTGTGCCATGGCTAATAGCTGGTTTTAGTGGACTTGCGTAGTATCTGGCAGGGTCATACTGAAACTTCAAGGTTACTGTGCAAGAGTGTGTGTGGCAGTGCTGAAATAGTAAATACAGGCCGGGGATGTTTTTGCGAGTCAACAAGCGATAAGAGGCCTGTCTCTTCTAAACATAAATAACAGTAAGTATCTCAAAAAAAGAGAAAGGAAAAATACTGAAGCTCTCTGGTGGGCCAGAAAGCAAACAGTGGTGTATGCATGTGTGTATGTGTATGTGTGTGTGTGTGTGTGTGTGTGTGTGTGTGTGTGTGTGTGTGTGTGTGTGTGTGTGTGTGTGTGTGTGTGTCAGAGCGCCGCTCGGAGTGAGAGCAGCAGAAGTCAGCTGGGCCGAGGGTGAGGAGGGTTGAGTCTTTCTCATAACCTCTCAGCCCGCACTGGCCTTTAGTCCAGCCATGCTATTGGTCATGGCCAGCATCACACACACACCAGCACAGCAGCCCTAGTGACAGTCCAAACCCCAGGGCGGGCGGAGGAGTGGGTGGGGGGTGGTGTGTGTGTGTGTGTGGGGGAGAGATGCTGAGTGTTAGTGTGCAGTGTTAAATGAATGTGTCATGCACTGCTGCCGGAGACGAGCAGTTGGTCAGTGAAGTGTGGAAAGCTTCCCCTGAGTCAGAGCCAGACACCAGACAAATTTGCCTCAGTAACAGGAAAAGCCTGCTCTCTGCTGGAGATATTCAGTCACTGCTGCATTACAAGCACACACAACTGATTTTATTAAAACGAGTCACCTAAAAGGTCATGAACCTCATTCTTTAAAAACAAATGTCTGCTGTTAAATAGAGATAAACAAATGAACTTTGAATTGAACAGAATTGAATTGATTTGCCAACGATTCCTCTGTATCAGAGTGTGGGTCAGTGTAATAAAAAATGCTTGTGAATTCCAGTTCCGTTAAATAGGTTTCTCATCCGTCAATAAACCCATCCATCCATCCATCCATCCATCCATCCATCCATCCATTCATTCTATTATCCCCATTGCTCTTTGTCATATAATGATGACCTTAAAATCATAGAGCTCTTGATGATGTCTTCACCCGGCCTGATTGAAAAGGCTGTGCATTCTGTGGCTGAATGAGGAAAGGAATTTCCACTGAAATGGAAAGGCACTGATGCTATAGATATGGTAATCAGTGCCAGAAAAGAGGGCAGCATCCCTTCTCCACTGTCTACAGCAAATTCTGAATAAAACATCAGTAGAGTCTCTACAAGTGAACTGCATGAAGATCAGATATCATCTGATTAGTCTTGGGATGCCCATTGTAAGTATATTAAGCATTACCTTCAGTGTTGCCAAAATAGCTGGTCTTCCTTTTGTTGCTAAACATACATACCTGATATTCATTTGTCCAGATCTTGAGTATCTAGCAGTCTAGCTTTGGTGGGTTGACAATAGGCCTCTTTGAAGAGCTGAAGAGGGTACTGAAAAAAATGATGCCACAGGTTCATCAACATTCTTCATGTCTTCAGTCACTGAATGACAGCTATGATGAGGGCAACATGCACACCGTCACCAAGGATAGTTCAGCCTGCCTGCATGGTTTCCTGCTTGCAACCTCAACACCCACTTACTTGCTACGTCAGCACTATGATCACGTAGTGCCCACGAACAGACCCAGAGGACATTCTTTTATACTATCTTTTATGCTCTTAAACCTTATAATTGAGTTATGCATTTTGAGGGGTTATGTTCTTAATTTCATGCCTCTGCTTATGTCGATGGGTGTAATGTTTGACACATTTCAGGTTTAATTTTTTAAAGATTGTGTTTTGATGCTGCTGTACCCTGCAAGTAAATCGACCCGACCATAAGCCTGCTTTGAGAAAAGCTGTATTTTATGTACATGCCTTTTAAACATCAAACAAATGGCAGACAATAGGTTTACAAAGTTCCAGCATCAGCCTATGCTATGCAAATCAGAATCTAGGTGTAGGTGCTAAAGATCGCTTTGACTGCTTTAGTCCTGCTCAATTGTGGGCCGTCTCCAACTATCAGGTGGCACCTGGGCACTAAAGAGGTATGAGCTTTCCTTGTAACTATGATAATAAGGCTGTCCAGGTCCAGCAACTGTCTGATCCTTTTCATACACATCCATCCATCCATCCATCCATCCATCCATCATTTTTGACGGAGCTATCCGTCATTTTTCTGTTTTCATGGTTTGCCAATACTTCATAGTGTTACAGCATTTTTTGCCATAAAATTTCATAAGAATTAAATGTGTACTGATATAATAATAATAATAATAATAATAATAATAATAATAATAATAATAATATATATATATAATTTTAAATCATATTAAACTTTTTTTTTTAAAGTAAATGAACAGCCATATTCTAAAGAACACCTCAGAGCAAACTAGATATAAAAAAAAGTCATAAAAATTGCACTGTAAAGCTGAACACCATGCAGGTCTTTTCCTGCACTACTTACAACTGTAGCAGTCTCCACTTTTCGAGCTCTCTATATAACGACCAGACCACCCTCGGCTTCCTCATCAGAGTCTACTCTTGTAAACCAGCATGAATAAGTGGGCACTGAAGCACTGCCAAAAGCAGTAAAGAGACAGTAGTTAAGAAGCCTGAGAACCTTAAGGCACGCGCCATTAGTCTGTAAGAGCCTGTAATAACAGTAAGACTGGTAAGACCAGACACACACACACACACGTTACTCTAAGCTAACAGATGATTAAAGCACGGTAAGTACTCTGGCTGGGTACAGTAGCACCTCCTCAGCGCCCATAAATCACCTGGAGTATTAACAAAGAGATAAGAGTGTTTTCATATATTATACACACACAAGTGGGCTGTATACACAAGGCGACGGTGCAGTGTGGAGCTCTTTGTTAGTGCAGTGGCACAAGGTGTTTATCATAAGAGTCACCTGCTAATTCTACAGCAGGGCCACACACTGGCTGAGCCATAGCAGAGAACTCAGGACAACAGGCAAGAGCCTGGCAAGAGCTCTGACACACTCATTCACACACATACACACCACCCCAGACATCAACTGTCAGCGGTACGATTCACACAGCCCACAGCCTTCACCCCACACACGCGTCTTTTCTCTCCGTATGTGTTACGTCATCTCTCCTGATGTACAGAATAATTCAGGTGGTACAGCCGTGCACATCTCTGATTCCCAGAAGTGCGGCAGCCTTGTTCTGCAACAGCCAAGTTGAGTGCTGACGAGCAGCTGTAACCATGGTAACGGTGTGATGATAACTGCCCGGCTCACGGATAACCATCTCCAGCAACACGAGTGAGTCATAGTGATGTGCTCACTAGCTTCCGGTGCGCAACACAAATTGCTCTGACCTCCAGATTTTCTTTTTTTCCCATGACCATGTGTGCATTTGCAGAGGCTCCCAATTTCTACAGATTTTCATAAAAAAAATGAAATGACCTCTTCATGACACCGATATGTGTAATATAAGTATTGACGAACAAGCGTGGTGATGAGATATGGACGTCATTGCTGAGTTCTAGTGGGGATGTGGTATGAGAGTTTAAAAGAGGACAGATTGTAGTAAATAAATTAAATAAAAAAAAGAACAAGAATAAATAAATAATAAATAAGGATAGCTTTTTTTTCCTAATCTTAATGTGTTAACCTGGTTTAAGGTGCTGCACTAACGGATGTGAAACTGTTCACTGTGCAATCAGATTCATTTAAGTAATCACATCCATACCTAGAGTTATGTCTTGTATTAGGTCTAACCTTGTAAGATGTCTCTGATATATGTGCTCAACTACCATTACGCAGAGATAGCTGTTCGGTTACAGAGGTTTAAGACAAAGGGTAAACGGTTATATGCATATACGCAATCATGCTGGGCCGTGGTTAGTTTAGCTTTAAAAGCTGTTTAAGAAAATGTTAGGCAAATAAACCACACCCTTTATAAAGTAACCACTGGTACACATATTACACATATAACAGGAAGCAGTACGTGCACTTTACAAAAAGAATGCATAGTCCCTTAAACCCATAGATAATCATTCAGGTATTGATTTACATAATAATTTATGAGTCAGTAAGCACTGCTAATGTAAGTGTATAGTGCTTATATATTGTATATATTGTATATATATTGTAAAGTATGTATGTTTAGACCTGCTCAAGAAGTTCAAATACACTACATAATAGACCGTGTAACGTATAGGTAATAATAATAATAATAATAATAATAATAATAATAATAATAATAATAATAAGGTATAGGTAAGGTAATAAACCCCAACAAAAAAAGCAGCAAAGGGATAGTGCAATATATCAAACAGGACATCAATAAGAACATCAATAAAAAGGCAAGATATAGAAAAAGTACACAGACACCAGGGTATAATAGATACAAATAGATAAAAATAGACAGTAAGACATTGCACCGGGGTGAATAGTCAGCTAATAAAGAAGTATCAACAGATTGCACTGTAAACAGTAAGATATATATAATATAAATATAATGTGTATATTTTGGTGTGTTAAATGATTACTGGCAGGATGACTGTTACAAAGAAAAAAAATTACATTCCTGTAGCTATATTATTCTACAATTTAAATGATATAATTATAACGTTAGGGTCATGCCTTCGCCTATACACTGCTGACCTTTTGCTCCAAATAGTGAAGCAGTACTGTAAAACAAATAGAACCATGTTCTCAAATAATTACACAAAAGCATAATAAAGTACAGTGATGAACTACTGTACATGATGCTACTGATTGTCTCTAATAGACACAAATCTGTAACAATTTATATTTTTAACGTTAAACATTTTAATATTCAAAAACAATCATGATATCCACATGATATTGACAATAGCACAGAGAAGCACACCGTATCATAATTGATCACAGCATTAATATCTTGTTGCAGCAGAACATTATAAATTCCTCGGCTACTGTGTGTGGCTGGACAACTCTGTATACAACTTTATCCGAGGCAAATAGAGCTTTTGAAGGCACAAGTGCTGCTTTAGTAAAGTGCTCCTGTGCATGACAGGTTATGATTTTCTTTTCTGGAGAAATTAATTGCCTTGTCTTTATGCTCTTGTTTGGTTCAAAATTGTAGAAAGCTGGTATTTTTAAACACCCTGTGGTCTCTCCTTGTTACCCACTGTTGTACTGGTAAAGCCGAGGGCGATATATGCCTCGTCATATTTTCTTGTCTTTGCTTTAGACATTTGCTGTACATTTAGCTGAGAGCCATTTTATGCTAGAATATAAGAGCCATCTTATACTTGTCCATCTTATGCTAGCAGTACTCATGCCTTATTCATTTGCCTTGCTGTGCCCCTCAGGAATAGGTTCCCATTTTGTGAGTCACTGGTTTAAATATTAGTGTTATAAATCATAATGTAAAAAGCACAAAACTGCACTTATAGATAGTATTAACATTATGTTGAATAATGGTAGAAAGCTGCAATTATTAGTCACTAATTTCGGAGACACCAAGACCAACTTGATCATGTATATATCCAGAATGCTGCAATACTACCAAAAGCTTCTACATACATTAAGGGGATTGCAAATGCATGAAAGTATTGTAATAGTGCAATATAATATTATGTGTTCGTTTTAGTGATTTTCTTATCTGCACTGTAATTGCTATATTGTATTCAATCGAAAGACTTAGAGATCTACACCCTTGTCATGCGTATTCATTCATAATACATAATTCATAATATACACTAAACAGATACAGAGCCATCAGAAAAGAGGTAACAAGCACACCATGTATTAAGAATGTTTTTTTAAATAAATTAAAACAGTCAATTCACATTCAACTCCAAATCAACTCTATAAATAACTCTCTCCCCACATGAGACAATCTGATGTGATAGTCACATGGTGATTAAAACAGTAGTGGTGAGAGTAGACGTGCCTAACAGCCATTCACACACACACTTACTTCCTTTTTACAAATCCACAGCCACTTTCATATCACATACATATGATACACATCATGTACAATGGCATCTTACACACACATTTTAATTGTACCACACACTTTTTCCAGAAGCATTAATAAATAATTCAAG
>JAOVVF010000048.1:14303960-14314847 GCA_028565595.1 Duopalatinus emarginatus
ACACACACACACACACACACACACACACACACACACACACACACACACACACACACACACACACACACACAGACAGGCAGGCAGACAGTGACATGCAGACAGACTGACACCCACACTGTCATACACAGAGAGACAGACACAGACACACATAGACAGGCAGACACACACACACACACACACACACACACACACACAGACATACATACAGACAGACAGACAGACAGACAGACACACACACAGAGACATAGACAGACACACACAGACCAGCAGCCAGACAGTGACATACAGATACCCACACTGTCATACACAGACAGACACAGACACACATAGACAGGCAGACACACACACACACACACACAGAGACATACATACAGACAGACAGACACACACACACACACACACACACACACACAGACATAGACAGACACACACAGACCAGCAGGCAGACAGTGACATACAGACACCCACACTGTCATACAGACAGACAGACACAGACACACACACAGACAGACAAGCAGACATACAGACAGACACACACAGATAGGCAGGCAAACAGTGACATACAGACATACAGACAGACAGACAGACAGCCACACCGTCTCACAAACAGACAGACACACACACACCTGTTGTTTGCGTGTGGGCCGTGGGGGTTGGTTGTCTGGGTGATTAGGAGTCCAAGGCCCCAGGCTCTGATTGGAGTAGAAGTCCATGGGATACACTGCCTGCCATCCTGTCTGCTGCAGAGCTACAGCCGCCTAAAATCCACAGCAAGAGAGAGGCTTGTAATCATTTATAAAAATCTTCTATCTACTCCAGTTTCACTTTGTTCTTTGATGACAGTCCATTTTAAATAATCTATACTAAACAAACCATATGTCCGTTGTCATTAAATATCAAATAACATACGGTGCACGTTTATTGGTGAATAATAAGTCTGAGGCTGAGAAAACTGCAGGAGCAAATATGCATTCAATCCCATAAAGCTCCAGTTGGGATTTATGAAGCAGTTAAAGCTGCCCTGATCGAACGCTGCATGTTTTATTGGTGCCTTTATTGTTATTTCAAAGCATCTATTTGAAGTTGCAGCACTCAAAATGGATCTGCCAGTTTCTGTGACTCATGATTGGGGATTTAGATGCAAGCCAAGAACATTCATAGATTCTTCCAGCACTAAAATCAGAGAAGAAAGCCCCTAAGAGTAGTTTCAACACTGAAAGAAAAAAAAAATCAATACGTGTTTTTCTGGGCTCGTGGGCATGTCAGCCTGCCTCACGGATGAAATATTCTCCAACGCACTGCTCTAATAGCACAGAAAGGATGGCACATTCTGGTTATGAACTGTTGTCCTGAGGACTCTTACAATATTACCTCATAAACAAATTCTACTCAATAAATCGGAGCACACGCAGAAATCATTCATCAATCCTTAACGCGATATTCATTCCTCCGCATCCACTCAAAATAAGGGCACACTCAAGCACAGCATTATACTCTGTAATGGAAGTTTTAAATCCTCATGTGGAGTCTGTTAGCAGAGACGTGTCTCACGGCTACAAATAATAAATCAGGATTTGATGGATTTTTCTCATCGTCTCCCCAGTAAAACATACGCCCTGCTACTGCTTTCAGCCACATCTATCCATCCTCTTGCTTTGCTTGAGCTCTTGATAAACCCAGCCTTGCCATGTTTCCCCTTATGCTGGGTTTTTTTTTTTTTATCATTCTAATGCTCCACCCCTCTATCTCGTATCTCCAGTCCGTGGCTTCCTGACTGCTGTGTGCTAGTTGTTCCTGCTAATCCCTATGCTGACAACTGTGTCTTATTGACTATAAATATAACATGAGATGCACTGAAAATAACTACTGGCTCCCTTCTATCTCTCACCCTCACTCTCTCTCCCATCTGCTTCCTATTGCAATAGTGAAAGCACACACATGGGAGGAATACAAAAAAATAAAAAAAACAACCACTAAGATGCACGGCTGAAGTAGAGCATCACTTGCCTTACGTACACATTTGTTGTGCTCCAAATTTAACTCAAACCAGGCTGTCATGGAAATTGTGGGTCTTTATTATGGGGTTGTGCTCATTTGAATTGGTCCTGTACCATATTCAGTGCTACACCAGCGCACATCCCGTCAACCTCGCATCTATTATACGGAAAAAGGACAGAAAATGGGAGCATATCGAATCTGAAAACGCTCCGTTCTAGTGCTACTTGAAATACAGGAATGTTTTAGTCACATGACCACAGAAGAGCTCAACACACAACACAGGGGTTGAGCAGTAATATTCTAGACGGCAGCTGAAAGCTGTGGAGTGACAAGGCTTTATTGAGGCTCGATCTGTAAAATGCTCGCCGCAGGGTGTGCCTCGTGGAAGCTGGGGCCGGCTTTGTCGTGGAATACATCAGAATGTACCAGTGCAGTTATCAGTTATCTGATTAGAATGAGAGACAGGAGGAAAGCAAGTGAACGTATCTGAGGGCGAAAGAACAGGAGAGCGTGCGCAGGCAGCTGGCCAGTGAGAGGCGCTACAGTACCATAGGGAAGCCCAGGAACTGTCTAATCTCTGAACACTTCATCCTTCTTTACAGATATGTGACATTAAATATGGAGCATAGATCAATAGATATGTAAACAGTGTAAACACACACACACACACACACACACACACACACACACACACAGAAGAGGGGGGTTACTTTACTTAAGCACATCATCTTCCTTGATGTCCAACTTGGTATCTAAATGAATATTAATGAGACTCTAATTATAAGCTGATATTAGCCTTTGCTTGAAAGCTGTGTTAAATATCACAAGCAAGCAGTGCCATCTTTTTTTTTTTTTTTTTGAAGCTTTAGACTTATTTTTATTTACTTGTTTATAAGGAACCAAAATCAGAATTTCTGCATATTCACTCTACATGCTCAGTTTACAGGGTACATCATAATGACACAGGAGAACGTATAAAGTGCATTATATGTCTGATAAACTGACACCAGCCACACCCACTGAATCATGAATAACTGCCCTTAATAACTGCCCTTTGAACAAGGCATCAAATCCTCCAGCTGCTCCCCGGGTGCCGTGAATGCCGCTCTCGGGAAGTGTGTTCGCTGTATATAAATACTACTACTGACTTATAAAACAGTGTCTCGTTCAAAAAGGTGCAGGCTATTTGCTGATACCTCAAATGAGAGCGAAAGCAGGGGGCAGATCCTTCTCTTATAGAGCCCCACATCTATGGAACAGCCTTCCAATTAGTGTTCGGGAATCAGACACAATGTCAGTCTTTAAGTCTAGACTGAAAACATATTTGTTTAGTCAAGCACATTCTTCATAGTTTTCCATAGTTTAAGGCACAGAGCTGGAGGGTTCATAGTCATAGAGCGTTTTGGTAAACTGGGATGTTTGGATGTTGTCGCCCCCCCCACTCTCTCGTCTTCACTCAGGTTTGATGACAGTGGAGTAGTTGGCTGCTTTATGTCCCAGGGCACCCTCATGTCTGTGTCATCTTCTGTTTCTCCCTTGTAGTTATGCTACCTTAGCTAGTCTGCCAGAGTTTCTGCTTGCTCTCTGCACAACTTATATTTAATGTGACCATTACATAAAAGATCATACCTAACTCTCTGTATTCTTTTTTCTACTCTCTCTGCACCTCCCATTCGGATGAGCTACACCTTATACAGCTGAGTCACCAGGAAATACCAGTGACCCCGATTTCTGAATCTTCCTGCTCCCCAAACCTGCCTGATCCACTCTGAGCCCCCCTCCTTATCTTCTTGGAGTCTCATCTGACCTACCATGGACATGGACAGTCTATAGAACACAGTAATGGACAGATGTAGAAACCATGAATAAGATTACAGACTTTAATTAATTCTCTGGCTACCTGCACATTTTTCATTTATAATTGCACTATCTGTGTTACCCAAATGAGGATGGGTTCCCTTTATGCGTCTGGTTCCTCTCAAGGTTTCTTCATTTTGTCATCAAGTTTTTCCTTGCCACTGTCGCCACCAGGTTCCTCATCAGGGATAACATTTCTATAAATGTATAACCCTTCACATTATTTCTGTAAAGCTGCTTTGGGACAATGTCAATTGTTAAAAGCGCTATACAAATTACTAGTATAACCTTGTATAGACTGGTGGTGCCTCCATAATGTTATGCGGCTTGTTTAGCTGGGATTCCATGGGATACCAGGTACAAACTCTACAAAATCTACAAACATCTCTGACAGGTGAACACTATGTGATCCATCTTTCTGGCGAGTTACACCCATTCCTGTCCTGCATTTATTAATTTTATTAATAATTTATTTAATGCTTCATCTAGTATGTCTGGAGACACCAAATTGTAGCTAGAGGAAAACTGCCATCTACAGGAAGTTCCTCAGGAAGTATGGTGTTCAATGGCTACCTACCAAGTAGTGTATCAGTTTTTCTGGTATTTCAGTGTATATGCATGACACACTGTAATGTTATTTTGTATGTTTGGTCATGACAAAAATATATGCACACAGTATTCCATCTACTGTCTTTGGCTAGCTCTGCAGGAAAATAATCTTATGAAATTAAACTGGAGTAACACGGCATCTCACATTTCAACTGAAAACTCAATCCATGATTTTTGAGTGGTATTTTAATAATCAATTAAGCAGTAACATAACATATACTCAATTAGACTAATCACGTCTAACGCTAATCACAGCCCTGGTGTCCTTGTTAAATCCAAGGGGTTGGCACAGGAAGGCTAAGGGGTCACATCAAATTTAACCCTTACCTAGAGCACTGACAGTCAGACACAGACATGCTTTTTAATCATAGTGCACTCATGCATATAAACTAACAAGGCAATCCAATCTTCCCCTTAGGAAAGTGGAATTCAGACTTATTTGAAGCATAAATAAGTTCCGAGACTGTGCCGAGCGAGGTCCAGGTGGCAGGTGTAATGAGATCTCTCTCAGCTTTAACAGTGAAAGGTGGTGAATGTAAGGCATGTACCTCATAGGGAGACAGCAGGGGCTTGGAGAATGCCGTGCCCCAATCGATTGACAGACGAGGACATGCGATCTGAACCCATCTGCAAAGAGAAACAAGGCAAGAAAGAGAATAAACATGATTAATACACGATATCAAAACTACATACTCTGGTGCAAAAGTGCTGTGTTGGTGTGCAGCTCAGAATCCCCTGCTGTAAATATGAAAGTCCATTTGCACAACCCTAAGGAGCAGAAGTGTTTGCTTTGAGCTTTGCCGTCTTTATTAGGCAGTACAAAGGGATGCAACGCTAGAAACAGAGGAGGAGGAGAGAGGAAAAGAGGCTGAGGAAAGGTGAGCTAGAATAAATACGGTAACATGCTCTTGTCTATATAGAGCTAGCAAACACAGTAGGCAAGGGGAGAAATGGGAAAAAGAAATTAGGAAAATGGGGAGAAGGAGAAAGAATGAAAATAGGGTAGGTGGTGACAGGGAGGTCATTCGGGGCAGCTGTGGCCTAGTGATTAGGGAACCAGTCTCGTAAACAAAAGAACCCGTGTTTGATTCCCACACATGGCAAGACATGACTGAGGTGCCCTTAAGCAAGGCACCTAACTCCCCTAACTGCTCATGCGCTGTGGTTTGGGGCTGCCCCCTGCTCTGGGCAAGTGTTTTCACTGCCCCTAGTGTTCACTGGTGTGTGTGTTTCACTGCACGGATGGGTTAAATGCGGAGGTCACATTCCTTTGCGTATAAACACAGTAGGCAAATAGTCCACTTTCACGCTCAGTGGTCCAAAAGTGGGATCCAGGGACCCCCAGAGATTAATGATAAATAGCCAGGGGGTCTGTATGTTAAAGTATGCATATTAAAGTTATTCTATTTATTACATGTACATATCCTGTTTACCTGGTTATCTGACTGGTTTTAAATCAACTTAATCAATAAGTCTAAAACAGGCCTATAAATAATAAGTTAATATTATGTTTCGTGTGGAAAGCTGTATGTCTCTAATAAATTACTTAATTATCATGGTACACAGGGGGACTATAAAGTTTATTAACCGTTAAAAGGGTTCCTGGCTGCAAAAAGTTTAAAGGCTGTTGATACACTCGCTGGCCACTTTCATGCAATTGTCCAGTCTGCCACTTACCTATATATCATATTAATAAGATCAGGGGCTTCAATTCATTTTATACATCAAAAGAGAGTTTGACCTTAGTGTGGTTGATTTCACCAAATGGGTTGGTTTAAGTATTTCAGAACCTGCTGCTATCCTGAGATACAATAGTCTCCAAGTTTACACAGAATGGTGAAAAAAAAAAGGTGGTAATAAATTTGCTTTCTTATCCTAGAAGGCATAAGAATTCAAACTTTGGAGCAGCAGATGACCACATCTGGAGTTAATAACAAAAATTTGGGGATGTAGATATCACAGACTGAAGTAAACCTCAACAGTGAAGACTAGATAAATGTTGCCTATTCTTTTTCCAATCTTCAACTGCAATCACTCACTCACTTAACGTAACCGCCTGACCAGGGCTGTGATGGACTGAAACACTGTCCATAAAATGCAGAAATAGATCCTGTCTGAGAAGCCAGTCCACTGCATGGCACCACTAACACACATTCACACCTAGGGGCCATTTATTTTAGCCAATCTATCTATTGGCGTGTTTTTGGGAAGTGGAAGCCTCACCAAAATCAGAGCAAAAAAAAAAAAAAAAGCCCTGGAAGAAAAACATTTCTGTTCTGCATTACACAACGTCATCTGAAGGCGTTCAAAAGTTCAAGTTGTGAAATGTGGGCAAGTTGACATCTTGACATCCTCTCTCTCCCACACTCACACTTTCTTTGAGCCTTATATGGTTTTGTTTTGAATTGCAGAATTGATAATGGCTTCAACTAAAATGCTCCCTAGCCCCGCTTCCACCTTTTTTCAATCGATCATCTAACCACTTATTGATTGAAAAACAACCAAAATCCTCCTCCGCAGTAGCGTATCCCCCTCCCATCAGTAAAACCGATATGCTGAGAAAAAACGTCTCAGAACTAGCATCATTATTCATGTTGGACGTCTAGCACATACTAAAACTGGGCTCTGAGCCTTTCTCATTGTTTCACCATGAGAGCGTCTCCAGTGGAGGCCACTGTAAGCTTGAAGGGAGGATTTGAAAGAGGTGGTGTGTGGGCGTATACAGCTCAAGATCCCACAAGCCTGCAGGCTGAGAAGAAACGGAGGAGAGGGTGGGTGAGGGAAGGTTACCTCTGGAGAGCCATGTAGATTGAAACAGGCTACTCGGAGCAAAAAAAAAAAGCATGAGCAACGATAAGTGCTAATATTAGCATGGTCTGTCAAACGTGCTGTAAACACGAGTCCTGAAATTTACCACATTAATTAATTTTCAGGACTTTCAGAAGCAGCCTCAGCTGTCCCATTGCCCGCAGGCGGGAAAGGCGTGTAGGAGAACGCGCACTCCTCCAGGCTGTAGGAGGTATGTAGGAGGACTCGTACACTCCCTTCAACACCAAATGCTGAGCTGATGACAGGTCAAAGCAGTGTAATGATGCCTCGGTTTGGCTCTCACTGAATACGGCCATGATGAGAGGCCTCTTCAGCTCATCATTACACCCACCACCATAATGAGAGACAGTCTCCCTGATGAAAGAGTCTAATGGAGGGAGGGAGTGTGAGAAGTGGAAAGAGATGTGATTAGCACAGAAAAGGGGATGGCTTCCCTGTACCAGGAAGGCCTGGGATCTTGCTTTGCTCCTCACTTTTCTAGGAAATAATACATCTTAATTAGCCACTTCACCCTCTGTGAAACCACAGTTTAACTTGCAGACCTGCAGTAAATGCGCAGGCATATACCAGAGAAGGTGAATAAGAACTTCATGGGAGTCTGATTTATGTTGAAATGCAAATTTAAAGTGAAATGCATTCAGTATAATTAAAAATAGCATATCAAAAAGAGAGAAAGAACTCTGTGATGTGAGTATTCAAAACCTGAAGAATAATTGGCATTATCGCTTGTTCTATAGTGCTTTAAAATGAAAGCTTATGTGCAATTAAAATAACCATGGGGGAGTACCGTGTGAACACAACAGCTCCCCGCATGGAAGCGTTGTGATTAAAAAGTATTTGCTAACGTTGCAAGTATGTGTTCACGTGGGCCGTATAGGCTTCGTACTCTACCTCTTAGCTCGGTTCTTTCTATGAAGTCTAGTGCTGTTTAGAATTCGTACCCGCGGGCATGGATCAGACTCAGCTCCTGTGGAGATTATGCTTTTCAGCCTTCTGTTGGCACATCAACCGGATAACTCCACGTCACTGCCGCGTTATCGTTCAAAATGAGGCTAAAACCAGAAGCCATGTAACACACCAAATGATGTGCTACTGATGCTGCTGGAACTTGGCAGTGGAAGAGCGAAAGCAGGCTGGAGACTGAGCTTCTATCTGTTACGTCCTGCTGGGATTATGTATGCAGCGTCGTTCCCAGAGGCGTAAGAGAGTCACAAGGGAGGCAGGAGGCCAAATCCACTTGCCTTAACTTCGCTACAGATTCCAGGACTTAACTTGGCTACAGCTTCCTTGTATCCCTCCATCTGTGCCTCTCTTGTATGCTTCCAATGGCAGAGGATGGTGGTGCTCCGTATTCAGACCAGACACCAGTTCCAAACCGTTCCAGTTTGCATAGATAACTTTACTGAACGGCAGTGTACATAACTTTCACTCCACTGTGTTGTGCATTGGGTAAGAAATAAATCTGGTGTATGCTGTCTGATGTGATACGTGACTTAATGAATAACACCGTGTGTCTGTATCCGGACATGCAATATGAACAACATTGCCCATCGCAATAACACAAGGTGCTAAAGAGGAAAACTCCAGGGCTAGTGGTAATTAAACTGACATCTTGAATGACAGTCACAGTACCCTCTAGGTACAGGAACAATGGTTAGTTATGAAAAAAGTTGCCATGCCATTACAAGTGTTATCTTCCCGGGCTGTCAAACTAAGCCCTTCTCTATTCTTTCTGTGCTTGCAAGTCCCAAGGGAGCACTAAAGCTGAGATTAATGCACCCTAATGTTTAATGTGTTTTGAAGAAGGCTGCATCTTTTGAAGGGGATGAGCTGACTTTTAATTGCGCAAAAAAAAAATAAGAACGTGACTCTGCATGAAGATGGCATGAGACTCACATGTCAACATCTGCCATCAGCGCCAGCTTGCTGGGGAAGATCTCCGAAAGGAGCACCCTGGTGAATGACCTGCCAAGTGCCTTCAGTTTTTCCTCCAAATGCTAGACAGCAAAAAAAGAGCAGAGAGAGAGAGAGAGAGAGAGAGAGAGAGAGAGAGAGAGAGAGAGAGAGAGAGAGAGAGAAATATAGATGGAATATGGGGTTAATACAGGTGGAAAAAAAGAAATAAGACTATAAATTTATTCATCACAGCAAAATACCAGATGACCCGGGGCTGTCTAGCTTTCCATAAAAAAATCGCCACACTGCTACATTGGGCAGGACTCATCCCGCTGCCAGACATCAAACACCTCAAACCAGACAGAAAATCAAAACAGACCTGTGTATGGAAGCTTATTTAAACTTGAGAACTAGGCTATTTTGTACTGCGCTGCGATATAGACATAAAAGATTTGACAAAATATCATTATTACTTCATGACCAGTTACATTTAGCCATAATTCTCTGTAATGTCTGTTTTATTTTCTCATACTGTGACTTTGCAAAGATTTATAAAGAAAGTTCCCATTGGCAGTAGCATACCTCGCTTGGTGTATGTGTGTTACAATTACAAACCCATGTTCCCCCCGGGTAATGGAATGCCCAGTGCAGGGAGAAGCATTAAATTCTGCACCACATAGACAATATATGTCATTTTACGTAAAGGGCTTTCCTGAGACTTTCTAGTGTGCATGCACAACCACTCCAAGTCTTCTCTTTCTCACCCATTCTCTTTACTACATTTCACGTCATGTTAGCAATATGAATACATAACTCTTGAGCAGGAAAACATTACACACAGCTCCAAACCCTTTGGGCGATACATATTTCCAGTGAAGAACATCGCAAGAGTGAACATTAGCTGTTAACGGCTTTGAAGCCGCAAGGCTCAACAAACAACAAATAAATAAATGTAGTATGTTTCACTCTCTTCTTTACTGAGTAAATGAACAGATTACAGCAGGTGAAGCTTAAAGCAAACACATCGTCATTAAATTAGCATGAAAGTAATGACTGATATATACTTAGAACAGTGACTTGTTCCAGAGCTACACAGAGGCTCGTCACCTGCTGGCTCACAGTGGTGCTGCCAGATCCAGGAAATTCAGCCAAATCACCCATATATGACTTAGATTTCCTTCCAAGTAAATTTGGCACTGATTACAAATGACTATTACTGACTTACAAATCATTGCAATACTTGGATTTATATTATCTCCTACTTGCTGAGAACTGTCTCCCATACAATTTATATTCTTATGGCCTAGACTTGTTTTTATTGCAAAAATTAATAAAACCTCTGGTTGGACTGTGGACTGGACTTTTTAAACCCAAATTAGATATACAGTGACAGTGCTGATATATATTTCATTTCTTTTTACACTATCTATCCATTTAAAAAGATTTGTGTAATGTTCTTAATAGTTTTATCTACCCATAGTGTTTGAGTTTTTCTCAGTAGGCTCATGTGAATGGTCCTGGCAGATTGTTATCTTATTGTTAGTAAAATAATTATTATTATTATTTGTTTTTTTGGTGTTTAGGACTTAGGAAACACTGCAATGCCATTAACAGGGCAAATCTCTCAAGGTTTCTCCCTTTTGTCATCTCAGGGAGTTTTTCCTTGCCACTGTCGCCACCGGCTTGCTCATTAGGGAT
>JAOVVF010000048.1:14344874-14356544 GCA_028565595.1 Duopalatinus emarginatus
TCTCTGTACTGAAGATTCACTTCACTGACATGCGGAAAACCCGGAGTGGACTTTCAGTGGTATGTGTTTTCTCCTATAGATCAAGTGGAATGGATTCTTTCGCGAAGCAACAGAAACAGCGCTGGATGAACTAATAGTATTTCATTTTAAACGTGGGGGGGTCCAAACGAACAATTATGAAATGTGGGGGGGTCTCGTCCAACTCAAGTTCAATGGTTGAGATGCCCATGAGGTTTGGATTATTCCTTTCAAGTGACCAGGTTGCTTTACAAATTTCACTATAAGAACTAACAATGTAGTGTGTGTATGTGCTTTGTATGCAAGTATGTATAGCACACTTCAATGTCTACCAGACAATTATTTCCAAGCGATTAGTGTCTCAAAGGGCTTCAAACCAGTACGTACAACTTTAACAAGAGTGGCCTTGATACCTCAGGTGTAGGTAGATAGCTGAGATTTATTATTACAGGTGGGAAATGTGGTTCATGTCTTTTGTAGTTGGGAAAAAAAAATATAACAAAACCATCTAATGTATTTACCACCAAATGTTGCTAACTGCAAAACTTCTGTACAATACTGCAATGGCCTTGTAGACAGCAGGTGCTCTAACCGCTTTTTACGCCTTATTCCTTCCACTTTGCCTTTTCGAATGTGCCATGTAGCATGTGATATGCTTTTGGCATTAAGTGTTGCTTGAATGATGGAGAGAGTGGGCGTGTAATCCGGTCGTCAGAGCCAGAAAAAAAATTGTGCATGACTTGGTGAATGACAGCTGCTTGGAGAGAAAGCACCTTGCCATGAAAATCTCATGTGTCCTTGCATTGTAGCATAAATTAGAATGACTATAGGTGTTGGAAATTCATATTACACGCTGATGGTGCTCTAATGGTTACTTGTGCAGAATCTCTTGTTAGAGTTTGTTTGTTTTCTGGTTAATTCCTTTGCACACAATTACACAAAAGTCCAAATACAGTTGTTCGATTTATTGATATCAGAATAGTAATAATTCATGAAAGATGTTAAATTATAGATAATATAATATTTTGGCTATATTGCTGTGAATATAGATGCACATACACACGCAGCAGGACAGCCAGTCTCTTTTTCTCTCTCTCACACACACACACACACACGCACACACGCGCACACACGCACACACACGCACACACACGCACACGCTTGTCTTGCTATTCCTATAGTGACTCTGAATTGACATAATGATTAATGTACATAATTAAATGTTATGTCTAACCCTTAACCCTGAGCAATGAAATGAAACATGTTTGCTCTTTTTGCTCTTATATATGAAATATATTAATAAATTAATATATATATTAATTCTTCAGAAATTTGTATCCCTGTGACGTCCCCAAAGAGATATATATAAACATGGTGCACACACATACACACACAATTATTTTGTACCCTTGGATCACAAAGCCCCCCCCCCAAAAAAAAACAAAAAAACAGCCCAACCTGCACATGACCTTCCCACATGTGGTATTTGAGATGCGAAATATCACCACAGACAAGATGAGTTAATGTCTGGTTAGACTTACTGAAGTTACCCTGGCTGCTGCTGTAAAAACTTTCTTTTTTTTGGAGATGGTAAACAACAGGAATAAAAAAAACCTGCAGGACAGCAACAGTTGGCTGTATTGGAAAGCTCTTTTGAAGGAAAAGCCAGACTAAGCCAACAGATCCACAGAAAGTAAAAAATGCCTGTCATGTGTCTGAGCAAGACGGAGGAAGCACAAGAGAAGATGAGCTATGCTGCTTATGACTCAGCCAAGAACAAAATGACGAGTAAGGCTATAGGATGAATTATTAAAGCTGGATGATTATAATACTGTCCCGAGTATAAGCACAGGCAAAAAATAACAACAACAACAACAAACAATGCTGTTAGTGATTTATTTGGAGCCGTGGTGAATTGAGGACATTCAGGTCTATCCAGATTATATAGGCTATTCCCGAAATGAGAGCAGTGATATTCCTGTGTACCACATTGTGGGTATATGTGCAGTATGTTCTGCAATGCAAATTTGTCGAGGGTCCTCTTTACTGCCTGACGCTGCCCTGCAGGTGAATATATATTTGAACAGCTAATCTCATACATAACAACTCATGGGATGGTCTAGGTGTAACGAATGATGGGGCAGCCTGCATGGCAGGGGAAAACAGCACTGCTATTAAAAGGATTAAGCACGAAGCGGTCCAGGGTGTTATTTGAAATCACTGTGTTATTCATGATGAAGCACTGGCATCAAAAGAAATGCTACCTGAGAAATTGGTGATGAAGGACACTGTCAAAATAGCTTACTTCATCAAAGGCAGCGGCCTCGACAGCTGACTTTTAGAGTCCCTGTGAGCCAAAATGGAGGTGTAAAACACACCTAGTTTCCATACAGAGAGAATTTTAAGGGGTCAGGCAATCAGCGACATGCTATTCTCCTGGCAAAGCAATCATCACTTTGATCATGAATTTGTTTAGTAATATGAAACAGACATAGTTTTCTTGCATATTTTTTTTTCATCCTAAATCAGCTAAGCCTAAAAACCCAGGAACAGCACTGCCCTTTCATTCACTGTGAACAATTTTAAGGTTTCCAGAAATCATTAAACCTGCGATTCAAATCCCAATCTGACTACTATACCTCATGCAAGAATAAACCCATCGAAACTAGTTTTTCAAAGCTATTGGTCACTGGCCTGATGTGCTTCATTGATCTGGATAGACTAACACACAGCTCTGTGCACTAACTTCCTCTGAGGGTGCCTGATGGTTTGAATAAAAAGAGAAAACCTTTTTGATGTTAAAACCCTAGAATCAATAGCACCATTAAACCTAAACTCTTCAGAGGAATCAGAAATGCTACAGCTGACCTCTGATAACATGCTGAAAACTCACGGCAAAAAAAATGACAAACTGTCCAAATCATGCACTGGTGTCTCTGGTGGCTACACAGTGCTGTGCAGAACCCGTGTATTATTGCTACTGCCCTTCACAATGATGAACTATTTGCCTTCTGTGCTTGCACACAGAGGATTTATGCATGTAACACAACTGTGCAGTGAAACACACACACCAGTGAACACAAGAAAGAAAATAAAATAAAAATGAAAGTGAACTATTTTGCCTTACTGTGTTTTGCACACAGAAGGAATGTGACCTCCGCATTTAACCCATCCGTGCAGTGAAACACACACACACACCAGTAAACACTAGGGGGCAGTGAACACACTTGCCTGGAGCGGCGCCCAGGGAGCAGTTAGGGGAGTTAGGTGTCTTGCTCAAGGGCACCTCAGTTGTGTCTTGCCCTGGGTGGGGATCGAACCCGCGACCTTCCGGTCAAGAGACCGGTTCCCTAACCACAAGGCCACGGCTGCCCCTAGCGAACATACTTGTCACCATAGCTGGGGGCAGTTGATGCCCAGGGAGCAGTTAGGGGAGTTAGGTGCCTTAATTAATTAATACATATAAATTTATTTATTATATATATATATATATATATATTAGTTAAGGCAGACCGTATATTGGAACTCTCAAGAATGGTCCATGAACCAATTCTGGACAACTTGGGCTCAGTAGCATAGTGCATTTCCCTGCTGGATACCCCAATGATATGTTTTGCTGGGCAAGTAAACCAAACCCATGCCAAGACAATACACCCCACGAGAGTATAAAACCAACACCAGTCTGCACAGTGCCTTGTTGACAGCTGAGCTCTATGGTTTCATGGGGTCTGTGCCACACACAAATCCTCCATCAACCAGAAACGGTTGGTACCATGAATCATTAGACAACCAGTTCACTAGGGTCCAGTTGATGCGCCGTGTCGTGTGTCGTGGGTTTAACAGATGCACTATGGAGGGTCTTCTGCTCCCATACCCCATGGAAGCCAAGGAACACTGCACTGACCTGCAGGATATACATGTGGGGCCTCCAGCATTGAATCTGTACAGGAATTCCGCCAAAGTTGCCTTTCTATTATTATTTTTATTTATTACATTTTTTCTTTAATGATTATTATTATTATCTTATATGTGTCTCTTGCACAATCTTAGGAACAGCCATTCCCCATTTTACTCTACCTTTGCTTACCTTGATTCTCAAACTCAGATGAACCACCGGCAGGCAGATGGTACAGTCACACAGGCCCATTCTCTTTACTATGCAAGTGTATTGTTTGTGCTAGAAGTAAATGCATAGATGTGTTGTATGCATCATATGCACAAAATATGGGTCACGGGAAAATATCTGTTTCTAGAATCCTGTGTGTGTGTGAGAGAGTGTGTGTGTGTGTGTGAGTGTGTGAGAGAGAAAGAGAGAGAGAGAGAGAGAGAGGGTGGTGGTGGTGGTGGTGGTGGTGGTGTCCTACTCTATTCAGCTCAGTTCACTCTATGACTAATATTAGATCACTAATAAGAATCTGCGCTCAGGGGACAAGTCCCCACTCCGGCACTTTTTAAATGTGTTATATGTGCCTGCCATAGAAAGCACACCATTCTTCACCACCTACAAACAATGCAGCACGAACAGACATGCAGAAAGACAGATTGCTTTTAGCTGCCAAAACCGCACAACAAATTAGCCCTTAAAATGCACCAACAATGCCAAAACAGCACTCAGAGGCCTACTAAAACACTGTCCTGCTGCTGTCGGTGTGATTTATGAACAGTGAAAAAAATTCTAATCTCATAGCTGTATGCTGCTCCGTACTGAGTGTAACACTCACTCTAGCTCAAGGGCTGAAAGAGATGAGACTTAGCATGTGTCTGTTTGGTCTAAAAGTCTCCAAAGCAGAGCTAAAAAATGATTTAGTGAGTTGACAGTCAGTCTTTGTGGCAAGAAGTCTGCGACGCTGCCATCGCCAACCTACTCCCATCTTCTAATACCTCCCCGTCAGTCTGCCGGATAAGAGAGAGGAAAGGAGACGGGAGACAAGGCGAGTGTGGCGAGAAGAAATGATGACAAAGTGAAAGATATTTAAAAGGACATGAGTTTGTACTGATAGCTACGGGTCAAATGACAAGTTTGATGTTGTCTGTCAAAATGTTGCACTTTTCTTTCGTTAATAGTTTTACAGCACGTGAGACGTTATCGGGAGAAAAGTCAGCACACTTGACGACCAGCATGTCAATGCTAGCCGCACAAGACCAGACCTCACGTTATTAGAATTTTAATGAGATGTGAACTTTAAATCCGAAGTGATAGCCAAGCTAAGGTTTCAAATAAACTGTCTCAATCTGAATAACTGCATAAATAGAGTGGCAGTAATTCCATTTTTAGCATTTCTGATATGTTACTGATATCAGAGTTGAGTATTGACTGATATGGAATATTACAGAGATGATACCTGATACTGATCTAATACAGACATATACACCGTACACTGATACAAGTCAACTCTCTCCAAGTTGTTGCCGCACAACGTGAAAAAATATGTACCGCTGCTGCAGCTTTTAGGGCAATTAGTAGGCTATTTTATGTTCAGACTGAGATCTGTGACAAGGCAGTCAAAACCTTAATGGCAAAATAATACAGCGTAATAGAAAAGACAGCTTCTGTTTCAGACTACTATATATTCTAATTTTAGTCTTTAGCATATAATAACATTTTATTGCTACATTTTCAGCTACAAAGTATGCAAACCTGGCATGCTTTATAGCTAAGGTAAGCAAAAACACAACATGAATTTCTATTTTGTATTTATTTTCTATTTTCCATTTTGTCCAGTACACAGGGCATAACATAATGCTGTCTACATCCCATGTTCTGAACTGCATATCTAATAAGAAATTGTTTAAGATTAGCTATCGTGGTTTCATTTTATTATTTAAGGTATGTAAAGTTAACATGCATTAGATAATATATTATGGAAAAGAAGAAATAAAGAAATAAGAAATAAACAGAAATAAAGCTTGTGAACTGCTGTGACCAACTTTAACAATATAGGATTGATGTTCCCTCCTACATATTCTTCGGTTTAACCTTCAATGCTCTATGTCGATCTTTACAACAGACCTATCTATACCAGACAAGGTGACATAGTGAACTTCTTAAGAAGCTATTACCTAACATTATTAGGAATGCTACAGAGACACATATACCAACAGTCATGGGACAGGAGTTAGTAGTGTGCAGGACCTGATCTAGCCCAGCGAAGAGCAGCAACTTGACATGGCATCATTTCCATTGATTCCACAAATGAACGTCTGGATGCATGCTGCCTGGATATCCACCCACAGCTTACTGGTGTATATAGGTGCAGGATCTCTGGTGCAAATAGACTTCTCCACTACAGTCCATAAACGCTTGATTGTGCTCCCGTTGGGGTGAACGTGCAGGTTCCACTACTTGCTCCTCAAACCTTGTGCATTATCCTGATGGAGTATCCCATCACTGTGGGTGTAACAAAGTCCATGAAGGGCTGCAAGTAGTCACCAAGCCGTGACCATGTTTAAACCTTGGCAGGTTCCATAACCTCGAGCCACGGCTGCCACACAATATAAATGTAAGAATATGATTGTCCTGGTCCTAGTATAAACGTCTTTATTAATAAAATAACTGGCTCTGTTCGGTAAAAGGCAGAATTACTTACATATCTATTATATATCTTTAATATATATTTAAAGTGCGTATTAAGCCACATATGCCAAACAGCAATTCTGAAAACGAATGCGAGTTTGTTTTTACTCATCCCTTGTCATGTCATCTACAGCAATGCTTTTCTAGCTCAAGAGGACAGAAGCACTCTGTTCACAAGTACCACCAAAATCATGACAACCCATTAAACCACCTGCCTCTCAAAGCTGAACAACCAACAGCGATCATCCTTTCAGAAGTGAATGCTCAGCTTTGTTTTCTGTGAAAATACCACTGTTGAAGTGTTCATAACACGGGGGAGAGGCACAAAGGCACTGGAATGCTCATCATAAGCAGCTTAACGTGGGTGCAGTTAGTTCAGAGACACATGACTGGCAGCAAAACCCTTTGGTCTGTTGCCAATAGCAGGTGCAGGTTCTCAGCCTGGTCTGTGACATGCATCAGACACTTCAGACCCATCCTTTTCACTCGCTGGGGGAAAGTGTGATGAGTCATGCAACGTGAGCTGGGAGGTGCCAGACACAATGGGATGGCAATGCTCCAGTGCACCTGCACGTGAAGAGCTGTCAGTCTTAGTCTACCACAACCCCCTTACATCTACTTCTCACGTGTCCTCATCAAATCCCTACACATAAACAGGTTCAAACAATATCTTCCACCAGAACGACAAACATTGCAACACTTTTGTACAAAAGTCACTCGTCTTCCATCCCCCAAGCAAAAACGTATGCATGCACACACTACATGTGCATCAATATTTATACTGTGCACCTGCTGATGGCTCATATTTCATTTCATTATTTTTTCAGACGTGCAGAGCGTTCGCTCGTCTTCGTCTCGCTCACACACACACACACACACACACACACACACACACACACACACACACACACACACACATACCAGGGCCTAGAGATCGGAGATATTACCTGTGAGGAAGAGCCTCATCCCTCGATATCAGGGCAAGTCTGCCAAGAGCGAGGCTCATTATTTCCACTTTTAAAAGAACTGAGTTAGATCGAGAGAGATGGAGAGGGTGTGAGTGCTGGATGGGGAAAGAAAGTAAAATAAAACCATGATGGAGAGAGTGAAGGAATGGGGGGACAGGGGGAAAAAAAAGGAGCAGCCTGTATGGCAAGGTAAGAAGAAGAATGGTAGATGAGGGATGATGAGCGGAGGTTGAGCAGATGAGCAATTTGCTTTAGGATGTCATGTTAACAAATGTGTGATCTAATCTGCTTTGCGGAAACACATGAGAGAAAAGAGCGTAACTAGAGAGGCATCGGGAAGAGGGGGTACGCCACAGGGGGATGAAATGCTGTCTCTGCACACACTGTGAAAAGTGTATCTGCTATATTGCACTGAAGGCCTTCACCGTCACGTCTCCTCGGGCGGCGACAGGAGAGCAAGGATAGTCAGAGCATCACTCCAAGGCCAGAGTGAACAAATGACAGACTACCACCATCACAGAGCCAGGAATAGATATCTGTATCAAGTCCTGACAGATGTTTCCTCCAAAGCCTCCAGATAATCCTCTAAAACATGAGGAGTCTCTGCATCCTGGTAGCGATAGCTAAATCAGCGCCAATTCTAGCCTGAAAACGATGCACTGCATGTAAGAGGATGTGCTTATGAGAGCAAGCAAATCTGTCATGGTCACATGAGCCCTCTAAGGTCAGTTCGAGACAGCTTACAGTAGCTTGCGAGGACAAAGATGAAGCTGAATGCGAGCTGAACTGATTTTCCAAAGCATGCTGATGCTACAGGACGTATCCTGGCCTGGCAGGGAGCTGGCACAAAGGCAGGCTGCTGATGAGTGCCAGAGGGGTGCAATGAGCTTTGAAGGTCAGCCGCTGAGCTCCAAGAGTCAGTGTGGAGCTCACCGGGGCAGAGAGGACAGAAAGTGGACCTGGTGTGTTTGGTTTGGCTGTGTGTCTTTCAATGCATTTCGCAGTACATTCTATCAGAGCCTTGTGATAATGACAGAACACCGTATATACACACTGCTATTGTGTAATGTACAAACAAGACGAGGACTGAAATGCCTAACTGGACAATTCCTAGATGAAGATGAAGTGTGTTATGATGTCATGCTGATTAAAATGCATTGCTGTCAATGACCACCTGTGAGTTATTTTTTGTCAGCATCTTTATTTGTAATGACCTACAAATATCTCCGTCTCCCAATGGACCTGGTTCTACTTTAACATGTGCAAAACAAACATTTCCAATCTGTTAGAAAATGCTACAGCTAGATGTAATGCACACTCTGATATTTTTAATAAATTAAGCAAAAACCTAGACATTTTGGTCAGTAAAACGTTTCTTACTTTAACACATAGTTTCACCTTAACCGTGACTTTTAACTGAATTTACACTGCATGGCCAAAAGTATCTGGACACAACAATCACACCTATATATTGGTGAACCCCAAATTGTCTAAAAAGCCTTTGTACTCTGTTTCTTTACATTTTCGCATGTCTGTAAAAACATGATGTCAAGTTTCATATGAAACAACTTGAGCTTCTTGCACAGAACCCTGACCTCACCCCCTCTGAACATCTTCAGCATAAACTAGACTGCACCCCAGACCTCCTCGCCCAACATCAGTGACCTGACTTTACTAACGATTTATAAGAAAACAGCAAATCTACACAGCCACACTTCAAAATCCATCAGAAAAAGGCAACTGAAAAGTATTTGCCCTGCCAGCCGGAGGAAGCATGTTCCAATCCCAAAGATGCCACATCCATCCGTGGTTAGAGTCCAGGAATCAGAACGGACTGCTCTCAGGGAGACAGGGAAGGCATGCACTGTCTCCCATATCAATGACACCGACAAGAGCCAATTATAGGTACGTGTGAGCTCATGTATCAGAAGTGGGCAGGAGTGTTACATAAGCAGCAGTTTGACTGGCATCATGTACTTCCCTGGTTTGTAGATGTTGTATGATATGGTAGTGATGTCATGACTAAATTAGGGAGTAAATCAGAGGAGAAAAGGAAACAAAAACAATGTCAATTAATAAATTAATTATGGTAATCATTGGCAAATTGCTGTAGTATAAGCAAAGTGACACACTGTAGAATCAGCAGTTATATGGGTATAATTCATTCATCACATCACACCAATCTGGCACACACTGTGTATCATTTTTTATTCTCTACATAAATTACTTTAAAATGGTCACGTAATACAAAAATAACCCCAGATTTTGTATATATTTTTGTTACACACCATAAAAATACAAGATAAACCATCACGAGTGCTTCCTCAGGGTCGTCTCACTGTCCTCGTGCTCGCTTTGATCAAAACACGTTTACCTTTCTCCTCACTGTCGAGCTTCCATTTTCGAAAATCACTCTCACACCTTCTGCTCTGAATCCTTTGTAGACGCCACAGTAGGTGTCTGCACCTCTGTCGGTGTCAATCCAACTCAACTCTCATGTAAAAGCGTCGCCTGAACCCACTTGCTTCCGTGCGAGCCGTTCGGCCTGTGCTGAAAGTTTACACGCAAGAAGGTCTTCCCCTCATTTGAAAGCTCTCCAACTCACTCACTCTTTCTCTCCCACACAGTTTTTTTTTTTTTTTTTGTAATTTAGCTCATGTAGACATGCTCAGAAAGGAAAATAAAACAGACTGAACCTTAAAATGCCACATGAATACCAATGGAAGCTTCAGTTGAAACAAAAAATCCACTCAAACAGGAGGCTAGGAATAAGTTAATATCAGTTAAATAGGTGGGGGGAGCCCCATTAGAGCAGCCTCTAGAACTCTAAATACTATATACAAGCAGTATAACGTGATTAGAGGACTGCATGGACATAATGGGCAATAAGTTATAAAGAAAATTGCTGCTTTCCGTAACGTGCTATTTCTGTGTTCGGAGCATCACTAAACCATTTTAGCTCGCACTGCAGAGACTGCGGAGATCTGCGGCAATGTATCACAACTGGGCATGTGTGATATAAAGGTTTAACCATTCCTACACAGTCCTGCACTGCCATGATGTCCAGTGACATTTACTTAGATTATATTATGTTGGCCATTTTAAACATGCATCATCCCCTCATTACGAACTCATCGGCCGTGACCGCTGTGGACGCTTTTCATCCGACCATGGTTGAGCTAGTGGCTCGTAAATTGTACATGCGCTACTTTTAGACACAAAACAGAAAAAAAATGCTAAGTTAACAGATTTTCAGGGTCGACTGAAAAGGCTCCTCAGCAGGAACGCTGGACTCTCTGTGGAAAGAGAAACACGCTGCTGTGGTGTGATGCCTCAAGTCATTTCCATGTAAACCTAATGTCACTCAACAGCACCACTCCATGGCTTGAGGTTTTTATTTTCTAAGGTTTCTTCTTTTTTTTACAGGTATAGATTGTTAGTGTACATGGGACCTCTACAAACATCTCTGACAGATGAACACTATGTGTGCTTCCTTTTATGATGAGTTACACCAGTTCATGTCCTGCATTCATTCTGATGGGTTTGTTTAGCAAAAGTTTAGCCAACGTTTAAGTCTGGCCTCTTCTAATAGGACAATGTGCCACCGCATATATCAATAAACCATCAATAAGCCAAATTATGGTTAGAGGAACACTAATCTGAGTTTGGGGTTTTGTCATTCCCACCCAAGTCACCAGATCTCAACGTTATCAAAAACATATCTGGGATTTCATGCAATGCACTGCTGAAGACAGAAATCCTACACCTCGGAATACAACAGAATTGTGGACCGTTCTGCAGAAGTATGTGATTCATTGCTTACAGAATATTTCCTCAAGCTTGTGAAGTTCATGCCTGTGTAGGACCTACCAAGTATTAGACTGGTGCACTTTAGTGTACAAAAATAAACAGGATTTTGATAAATGATGATTTGTGATGATGGAAAATAATTAAGGCTGTCGAAGTTAACGCGATAATAACGCATTAAGGCGATCTCAAATTATCGCAATTAAAAAAATAAGTGCTGTTAACACAAATTCTAATTTGGCCCTGGATTCACCCGTAGTTCATGTTGAGGCTTGTCGCACGCTGCTTCAGTAAGAGTAAGGC
>JAOVVF010000048.1:14356644-14366777 GCA_028565595.1 Duopalatinus emarginatus
TTTTAACAAGTACTTTTAGCATAACATGTGTTCACCATTTTAATTGTAACATTTCACTTTAAAGCCTTATTCATTTTCATAGATTTTAAAAATGCGATTAATGGTGATTAACTATATGAAATTCTGAGATTAATCTCCACTGGCCACTTTATTAGATTAGATTCAACTAATTAAACGATAAAAATTTTGAATCGCGATTAATCTCAGAATTTGATATAGTTAATCGCTAAAAAAATGTATCGTTTGACTGCCCTAAAAATAATCTATATCATACAACCCAAACCCCAAACCTTGAAAAGAAAAATCTTTCTGTCTCTCTGTATAATGAACATGTGATGGCACCCAAATTCTTCTCGGTACAGAAATTCTGACACTCTTGATTCTTTCACTAACATGTCCATGTATTTTTGCTTTGGTTAACTGTTGCCCATTTTACCCCCAATGTCATTTGACTACCTGCTGATAGTGGTACCAGTGGGATTTAGCCTTCGCTTCATCTCTACTCAGCTGTCTGTTCAGACAGATAAGCTTCCAAAGCTTTAATGCTACTACTGCCGTCAATCCCATCGTGCTTGTCATGTTGTAGATCTCTAGCTGTCACATTGTAGATCATGCTACTCTGCTGTAACTCGGCAAGCGCGTTGTATAGCTACAGTAGCATGCGTACAGTTAACAGCTAACAAATTAACAGTAGAATTGCTAAGCACAGTATTACCATATTCATTGTGTCCACTGTGAAGGTTTCCTTTTAAACTCAAGTTTGTGTGCATCATGTCCACCTGTGTTTGTCGAAGCATTTGAATCATCGCAGGATATGACAGCACACATGCCTAAATACATCCGAATATGATTAGTCAGAGAGGACAAAGACAGAGACTGTGTGCTTGTTGGTCTAGCTGTGGGTGGGTGGAGGCTTGTGTGTAGCTGTGTGATTATAACCTTGGCAAAAGACAGCAAGAAAGCCCTGCACCTGGAAAGGCAAGTCCTTTGTGCAGCTTATCTTTCAAGGCACCCAGCTGTATGCTGGATGTGCAATGTGTATTATATTGTTTCATAAATAATCAGTGTTGACTATGAGCGAGGGCTGGGCTAGTGATGCACTGACTGTGTGTAATTAGACGGCTCGCTATAACTTCTCTTCGAGGCAACATGATCGTAATGCATTACTACGTAAACATTCATCATCGAGAAGCATAGAGTCCACTGAAAAAAATCCGCAAGGAGCACGATCACTATGGCTGCAGTCTAATGGAGGAGAAGTGCTGATGAAGCTACTGCATTTACCGGTCACTGAAACCAGACAGTGAGTCAAATGTGGAGCCGAAAACATTAGTAGCGGTGTCAGCCTACTCAGCTATGCATAAGTGAACAAATCTTGTAAGGCCTTGCTTCCTCAATCAAAATGAATCTATCACAATAAACGTTACATGGAGGCCCAGAGATCTCCAGGAGTCAACACCAGACTCTAGAAGGGGGGCTAATATACGCTTCCTCTGAGATATTTGAAGCCAGACAACCACATATATTTTGCTGCTGCTCATGATGCATCACAGGGCAGTGTAACATACTCTGGTATAAAGTGCTATCAACCGTCTGCTGCATGCAGGAGCTCACAGGCAAGCACATGCTATTGCTCAGACAGGATACGATTTTAGCAAACTTTCAACAATAGGACAAAATCTGTTGCAGCACTTGGTTTAAGAACAGACCTCCAGTACTGTCAGACCACAAGGCTGCAGCATAGCCACAAAGAATTACAAAACAATTGACAATGCTAGGCTAAATTCCCAATTCAGCTAATTTGAATTAGGCTAAATTCAAGCTTATCTGTTGGCTTGTCATCAAAGTGGTTGTGGTACAGTGGTAACATCATTGGCTCCCATGTGAGAGACCTGGGTTCGATTCCCGGTCTGGGCAACCAGTCTGTGCTACCTGCAGTGGGTTATGGTTGGTGTGGTACAGTGGTAACATCATTGGCTCCTATGTAAGAGACCTGGGTTCGATTCCCGGTCTGGGCAGCCAGTCTGTGCTACACCAATAAGAGTCCTTGTGCAAGACTCCTAACTCTACGTTGGCCTACCTGTAATACCAGTAACCTTGTAAGTCACTCTGGATAAGAGCGTCTGCCAAACGCTGTAAATGTAAAGTAAAAATAAAATGGGCTTCCTCGTTTCAAACTGCAATTTGCTAAAAACATGAGGTCAAAGACTGCTTAGATTTTATTTTCCAGCCCAAACTTTACTAATATTTCTCCTATTCAGTCCGACAATATAACACCTACAATGAAAGATAGGAGTAAAGAGGTGTAAACACAAACAAAGAAAAGTTGAAGCATCCCATAACCCAGAATAACATAAGTTATAGCTCATCTCTGGTAAAGTCACAATCCATCAAGTGAATTTGCTACTGAATTCATCAGTGCGATTTAATTTATTTACTGTACACTGTAGTAAATCTACTGACAATTCTACTAATGCTAGTTCATACCTCTGTACTGAAGCTCCTACATATCAGTGACTCAAAGGTAGGATTGTGGATAAGTACAGTTCCAAGATCTTTATATATTTTATATCACCTGATGCACTACACACATTATGGAAGATGGTACAACATTAACTAGATTAAATTAAAGTGTAAGTGAAGTGCTTGAAAACAGAGGAACTTTACCTATGCATTTATTCCATTTGTAAAACACACACAACTGCACACACACACACTAGGTGCAATACAGTTTCGGCAATGACCTGTAGATCTCTGGGTCACACCTGGACTTTTTACTGTTTACTATTTACTAGACATTGATTATTACTGTATGTTTGCTACTAGGATTGTGCGATATAACAATACCCCTACACAATATATCAGCACCACTAACCAGTGGCAGTTCTCAATTATATTTGTTGACCAAATGTCATGCAGAAGCTGTATCTACCAAATATTATAGGTTATTATGAGTAATGGGTTTATGTATAGGAGCAGTGGGTTATGGGTTGTGGTACAGTGGTAACATCATGGGAGAAACCTGGGTTCGATTCCCGGTCTGGGCAGCCAGTCTGTGCTACACCAATAAGGGTCCTTGGGCAAGACTCCTAAAGCTATGTTGGCCTAATTGTAATACTAGTAACCTTGTAAGTTGCTTTGGATAAGAGTGTCTGCCAAATGTAAATGTAGTTTGTTGTGTAGGTTGAGGCTGTGTAAGTGTGTGAGCTGCAAAGAGAGACGCATCTCCCCCTTTTTCTGTCCTTATCTGATTCACAGTAAGAGAAAAAGACCCAAAAATATGGAAATTACCCCAGTGTGCAGTCTTTTTCTCCTCAATAAAACAGGAGATGAACCAATCAGCATATGCATCTAGAATGATCTGCATCTTTTCCCCTCATCTCACTCGCTTTCGTTCAAGACAAACAATTGTTTTGAGTTTTTGTTTTTCTGTCTTTTTAGGCAACCGGTTTTGGATGATTAAATCATTTATCATGATATTTTAATAGAAACTCGAGGTCAGGGAAAATGAATATTGCACAAGTTTATTAGGTACCATTTTTAGCCTAGTCAAATGGGTTTCAGGAGAACAAATCCCACAATAAAACTAATGTTTCTGCATAGCATACGTAGTTAAAATGCTCAGGTCATTCACAACATGGAGCTGTTTTGTCTCTGTACTACTGTTGAAAAAACAATTTCTTTAGTAAACTGGTAGATACCATATTTTTTTTTAACTGTTTAAACAATAACTGTCTCCATGACTTTGAAAAAGCAAGCTCTACAACTGCTACCTGCCGTAGCATCCCCAAGACCAAAGAGCATTTACATTTTTGCCATCTAGCAGATGCTGTTATCCAGAGCGACTTACAAAACTGCTTACTCATTCATTTGCTATATCCAAAGCTAGTGCTGGTATATAGAAATTCAAAACATGTGAAGCCAAGGTACTGCCAGAACTGAGCCATACAGCACCCAGTACAAAAAATAACAAGCAAAACACGTCCTATAACCTGAAAGTACTCCTTTGTGAGGAGAGCAGGACAGTAAATACAATATCTGCTGTAAGTGCAGTAAGAGCTTTAATAGATGCAATTGAGTTAGAGCTGAATTGAGTTAGGGCTCAATTAAGCACTCTTGAAAAAGGTGTGTCTTCAGTCAGTGTTTGAAGACAGCAAATGATTCCAATGTACGGGCACTCAAGGGGAGTTTGTTCCACCACCTTTGAACCAGGACAGAAAAGGTCCGGACACGTGCCTTCTTTGTGTACTGGATGATAGTGGATTTAGTTGAGACATACATATAGCAGAAATGCATCGGGCTTTGACCACTGCCACACCACATTAGTTAAGTAGGAGCTGGACCATTTTTGGCTTTGTAGGCAAGTGGCAGGATTTTGCTGCATTCTGGAGCGGTTGCAGAGGCCTCATGACAAGCACAGGAAGGCCAGCCAGTAGGGAGCTGCAGTAGTCTAGTCTTGAGATGAAGACAGACTGAACAAGTACCTTTATGACCTACTTCGAGAAAAATAGTCAGACTCTTTCAGGACAGTAATGTGAGTCGTGAATCAAGACTGGTCATCATTAACTTATCAAAGAGCAGAAAGTGCAAACAGCCAACAACATAATGAGTCTCTCCTTTCCAACCTCCAAAAATATTTACCATAAATGCTACACTCCATCAGTTATTAGAGGTAAATCTTCTCACACCTTGTATAGACACTTCACCCCTGGAGTTTCCCCACACACAGACTTTTCTTGGATAAGATGCTCGGGTATAATAACAGCCATCAAAGAATATCTGTCAATGCATTTTAATTGATTTATTTCCCAGTACTTGTTCATTCTTGTGAGAAGGGTCTACAGGCACGCACACACACACACACACACTCAGAAAGAAAGAGAGAGAGAGAGAGAGAGAGAGAGAGAGAGAGAGAGATTGATTCTCTGGTATTAATAGCTAATTTATACAACTGAGCAGGTTAAGGGCCTTGGGGTTCAGCCCCACCATTGGTAGCCTGATGGTGGTGAAAGGATTTGAACTCACAACCTGCTGATCCCAAGACCAACCTATTAACCAATGAGCTACCACTTTCTTTGGCGAATTGTCATGGTACACATAGCTACTAGTCAATATCAACTCATGGATTGTGACACTGTGACACTGAATGTTTGCTTCCTTGGTTTGTTTACAGCTGTATATTACGTTCACTTATTTATATGTCACAGCATTAAACACCTTTAAACAACCCTTCCCCACCCCATTAACTTGCCATTACAAATAAAATCTAACACTGTGGGATACACTGTCTCTTCTCTGCCATCTGGCAGAATGTATCGGAACAGGACCAGGTTACTATTTCTTACTCAACAACTGCTTTTTCTCCATCTTCTCCATCTTCTTTTCACCTTTCATTGATCCCTCTGACTGTTTTTATCCATTTGCTCCAAACACGCACAGAGTACTGATTCAACATAACCATTGTTACATCCTCACAGCAGACACCATATTGGCCTCGGAGACCCTGTGTCACAGTCGGCTCTAGCTGCTTCATTTAATAGACTCATTGGTGATGGTACGTTGTAGCACGGCTGCATTACTCAAGCTTTGACCCGACGACAGTCTCAGGTGTCGCTGCTTCTCTTCTCCCTGCACATCAAATTGGCCCAGGAGCCCGGAGGGACCAGCGCTCTCAGATCTCATCTAATCCAACAACTAGGCGATACTGCTAATGCAACCACATGTATGCTTCTATAGGACAATGTGGGAAGAGTCACACTTCCCATGCTTAGTGTCCATGTATCTATTTGTGGGGAAATATTACACCAATAGCTTTATTTTATCTCCAATGCGTGTGTTTATTTGAACAGTGCTTCTTTTCATTTCCTATATTACTTCTGTGTACCTCATTAAGTTGGTAATTTCCCTTGTATCTATTTGGTATCAATGCTGCTTGAGATATTATCATTTGCTCTTGAAGTCAGACCTCATTAAAAAAGGAAAAAAAAACCCACTTGCTTACTAAATTGAAGTGCAACAGTAATAACGATAAAATAATGACTCACTCCAAATTGAAATATCTCTTCTGTTTTTATAAATATGGTTTATGATTGCAACCTGTACTTGCATTAGCATAAAAAAACACTGCCGGGCACTGCTGGTGTAATAGCAAGCTCTGTTCTTACAATGCACATCACCAGGTTTACATAAACCTTTTACGGGCCTTGTCACATTACAAGCTCAATCAGGACACTAACAGTTTGTAACTTAATAGTACCTCCATAAGGCAAAAAACAAGACCTGGCACCATTAACTGACTGTCTTATACTCATTCTTGAACTCTGGAATCTCACACTGATGAGACAGAGCAACACATGGGTGTGTAGGTAGGTCACTTATCACACTGAATAGTACACACGGCTCTTAGTCAGACACTGAGAGAGAGAGAGAGAGAGAGAGAGAGAGAGAGAGGGAGGGGCATAGAGTTGGCAGTTCTTCCTAGTATACGTGGGCATGATGTTGGTACTCCTTCTGCCCAGTGTAAGCTCCTTATATAAGAACGGAGACAGACCGACTGACAGAGGCACGTACACATACACACACACACACACACACACGCACAGACTGCGGATACCTACAGCTCAGCTCAGCTCTGTGTGAGCGAGGACAATGGAGTGGTGATGGGTGATCTCCGTTATGCTGATATGCTTAATGAGCTGAAATTTCAAGCTCAGCCTACAAGAATAGCACACATGCCAAAATACTCGAGCTGGCCCTGACAGGCGTTGGCGTTTCTGAACGGGTACCCACATACCCTTTTATAATACTATCTATGTTTTATAATACAAACAAACAAACTGGTCAGATATGTGCGGTGCAACATATATCCTGGACACGGCAACAATGTATTAATAGTATATAGACATGATCTCTATTCAGTCATGTGTGCAATAAAAGATCATGTTTTTATTATCATGCTGCACGTCTATAACCTACAAGTCCAACCAAATAATAAGCCTAGGCTCTGCTTCCGACAGAATGATACATAAGGCATGGTTGAAAAAACACACACTGCATATCTATCAATAATATAGCATGTAATTTAGTTTCCTGAATGGAACATCATCTGTGCAATGACAACAGACGTAACAGAGGGCAAAAATGAAAAAGGAATGTTGTCATTGTTTGGCTCTGACTTCAGTTGGCTTTAGCATTATACATTTATGTTTTAAGATCCACCTCCTCACTTACTTTTTTTTAAGCAGCAGCTCATTCAACTTGGTGTAAAATATTTTACAGGACATTTTTTTTAGTGTGTTCTAGATTATGAGTGTGTTTTATTGGTGTAGTACAGTGGTAACATCATTGGCTCCCATGTAAGATACCTGAGTTTGATTCCCAGTCTGGGCAGCCAGACTGTGCTACACCAATAAGAGTCCTTGGGTAAGACTTCTAACACTACATTGGCCTACCTGTAATACCAGTAACCTTGTAAGGATAAGAGCATCTGTTAAATGCCGTAAATGTAAATGTTTCAGGTATATGTATTTACAGGCCCATGTCTGATTTGGCAGTCTTCAAGTAAGTAACCTACATCTTAGGTGAATCCCACATTCTCTTGTGATATTAACATATAGTGTACTAAATAAAGTGGTATTATTTCATACCGTTATTTCATCGTCTGGTACACTTATATAAAGGAGAAGGGTAAACACTTTGCAATGCCCACCTAACAAATAAATACTCCATTTATTCCCAACACGGTGTCATCACCAGGACAAAATAAGCATACTACCCAGATCTACCATGATCATAAAGCTCAGGCCTTAAGGCAAGCACTGTTTTAATCAAAGCGATTTTAATTAGACTGATGAATACATTCATGCGAAGGGACATCAACGATAAGAGCCCAGGGCTAAATTTCCACCACCTGATATAAAGCCAACGGTTACAACGTCCTCAATTTTAGATCACTTCCAATTTAAATAACATCATTAGCATACTCCAATTTAAAAGACTCACACCGAGGCAACAAAGCAGGAACAATACGGGTGTCTGAAAATGCCTGGGAATGAAAAAACCTGTATATCCTCCAACACTTGCCCAAATGCAATACAGAAACACACATCGAGGAACTTAATGGATTAAAAAAAGACAAGTTAGGATGATATAAAACCCCAAGTACATGACAGAGATTGGAAAATGGAATAGGTCACAACATGGTGCACTGCTGACCCTTTTTTATCAGTCTCAGACAGACACACACTGGCGTCAGGAGACCCAGGGGAGGATTTTATTTGTGTTCTCAGACCTGTCCATCCGGTTCTAGCTAAATTACTACAAGATGTGCTGTCGCAAAAATGTAACTGCCATCCAGCGAGGCTGATTTCACGGGTAAACTTTTATCTGTGCGTTTTCTCTGATCTGATGTTATTACCTCTGGCAGTGTCTGGTAATGCTCAAACTGAAGCTAGATTTATCAATTTAAAACACATCTGAAACTCCACATCAATACTGCATTAAACTTTATGTATAATGGGTATGTGCCTGTATCCTTTTATTGTGGGCATACGGGAATGTCACATTTCACAAGTGAACAACTACATGTGATTTTGACCTGATGTGTTAGACCATGTTTTTCACTACCATAATGCACCTTCCTTCAGTATAACCTATGAACAGTCATGCTGAAGATGGTCTGGTGACTTGCGGTGGCCGACACCCAATTAAGGCACTGTTATTGGTTTATTTTTACCTTTGTCACCCATCTGCTCATGCACATTCTGAATAAAGCTGGACGAGTGCCATTTATAAGTATTTAAGATTATCCAAGTTAAGAATAATACTTATAGAATGACTTAAAGATAATCTGCAGTAATCTGCTAAAAAATCCAATTAAAAAAAAGAGAAGCTAAATACCATGAAGGAGAGATTGTTTGGATTATTGTTACACCCTCATCATGTTCTAAGACAAATTGATTCTCTTATACAATAGTGCCTAAAGTCATGCAACATATGCAGTAGAAATACAATATTTCCTAATCAAGACTAAAATAACGAAAGCACGGAGAAAAAAAATAAATGCCGCATTTTATAAAGCTGAAAAGATGAAATGAAAGAATCCCAAATGAATATTGCATTAGTATCTAAAAATCTATACACCCACCATATTTCTCTAATATTTTTAGCAAGGTAGTTTGGTGTTATGTCTCTGACTACAATATAAAAGTTGTGATAAAAGTGGTTGGTGTGGGTTCGATTCCCGATCTGGGCAGCCAGTCTGTGCTACACCAATAAGGGTCCTTGAGCAAGACTCCTAACACTCAGTTGGCCTACCTGTAATACCAGTAACCTTGTAAGTCGCTCTGGATAAGAGCGTCTGCCAAATGCCGTAAATATAAATGATAAGTAGCTTCCATGTATTGATTACCTACTGGTCAGTGCCCTTGTGACCGGAAGTCCCTGTTTTGATCCACACACTGACAGTAAAGGGCACTTTAGTCATTAAGCAAGGCCCCTAACATTCAACGCTTCATTTGCACTTTCACTTACTACCACTGAGAATTTATGTTGCAGGTCTCTATTAAAGCAATGAAGATGAAGGACCTACTGCAGGATGACAGAAAAATTCAAAATGAAACCGAGTCACTGAAATAAGTTAAATGAACCAATGACTTTGGTCCTCATCTGGACCGTATCTCCTATTAATTGTCTACCACATGCCTGAGAACTGGAACATATGCATCAGATAACAAGCCAAATGTATTATACCTGCCCTAATGTGAAGCATGTCTACTGAAGCCTTAATGCATGCATCGTCATTACAAAATTCTGTTTGCATTCTTTTAAAATTAAAATGCTCTGTCTACCATTTTTGAAATCTTAAACTAACTGGTCCTTTTAAGGCATGGGTGTCAAACTCTGGCCTGTGGGCCAAATTTGGCCCGCGAGGCAATATCAAAATTACTGTTGGAGCTGGCCCGCCAGTATAATACATTGGCGGCGACCGCTGTTGCAAGCCGGGCGAGTCGTCCACCCGGGTTTTTCCACGCCTTTCATTACACGCCCAACCACGCCCGATCCGTGCTTCGGCAGGAAAGCCCCCGCTCATCCAAGAAAAGATGCCAGGTATCTGGCTTGGGCACATCAGATTA
>JAOVVF010000048.1:14427849-14448417 GCA_028565595.1 Duopalatinus emarginatus
TAGAAAGGAGATAACCAAAGCAAGCACCTGACAGCACAGCATAGTGCCATAACTTCATTTCAGTTTAGTATTGCCAAGGTTATTTGCCATTTGATTTCACAATTGTTATTATTGCTTTTGTGCTTATTGATTACAAGTAAATAATAGCATTACATATGATCTCTAAGGGTTATATTATCGTCATTCAATTACGAAGCACTCAGTTAGCATAATAACCATTGGCAAAGCAATTTGACAATTCTAGTAATTATAAAAAGCACTGTTATGTTTCAGAATAATGGTTTCAGTTATTACAGAACAGCAGATGTTCACCGACCATCTGAAACCTCTGGAAGTGTGTAAAGTGCTAGCCTTGCATGTGGTTACAGGCTCATTTTCTATTAGAAGAAACTAAGGCTATTTGAAATGTTGGTCATTTATTTACTGAAAGGACAGTCTCTCTCAGTCTCTCCAAACAGAACTATAAATAAATCAATAAATAAATGAATAAAACTATTTGCTTTAAATGTCTCTGGAATTAAATTTAAGAGAGATAGTTACACCTGTGTGAATCAGCCTCGTTTGTCCAGCCAAAAGGGATCAGGAAGGTGAATGTTGGCATGTAATAAGAAGGCTGATGAGAAATGCCTTGTAGCTTGGCTGCTCTCGTCCTTCACACTGTATTTACTTCTGTCACTTCCCAAAGAGCCATTCTTTTTAATTTCATCCCTATAAAGTATGCATCCAAATCAGCCACAGACATTTAAACAGCCTGAATCTGCTTAACACTGCTGAACAGCTCTAAAGGCTAAAGGTACAAGGATTTGTTTTACTGTCCAGAAGAATGCAATTTATTATTTCTCAATTAATTTCTAAGATGAATTAATTGAATGTCCCAAATTGAACTTGTGTTGGTTTTATTGCTGCCTTGAAAATGTGAGTAAACTCTACTGGATAATGACCTTTGTTTAAACTTACAAGTAGTTAAGAAAAAGGATTACTTCTAGTTTAATTTCTAAACTTGAGTTTAATATCCAAAACTTACAATTGGGGTTAAACAGGTAAATTTACATAAATTAATGAGTCTGTGATGTTTTACAGTGAACCTCGCTGAGCCCTGACAAACAAAATGAAAAGGAGCCAAACTGAGCAGATATTTACACATGTTGAAATCTACAGTAGATATAGAGTTAAATCATTATTCCACAATCCTTAGACGAAAAAAAAAAAACCTCACCAAAAGGAAGAAATCTTTACTGAAACCAAACTCATAACGGATCCCATTTTTCTCTGGGTGACACTTGATAGTGGGATTATAAATCATTACAGTATATAGCAGGAGAACTGTTAAGACTGCTAAATGTGTTAACAGTATGTTCAGTATCAGCATATTTTGAATAAAAGCACAGAACAGTCTATATATGATTACAACAGCAGTTTTTAAAGGCACATAAATGCATGTATCCAGGTGAGATTATCCACTGAGTCCAGTAAAAATAAGCCGTTCCCAAGATTCTCTGAAAAGTTGCCGAGTCAAATGTCTCACTTATCACAAGCTAAGTATGACAGTTTGATTATAAAGGTGCTAGGCTAGTAGTCTATAGTAGCCTTAGACAATATAATAACATACATTTAACAAGACCTGTTATGTGGTTTATGTTGCATATCACAAGAACTGGCTTTTTTTAATGTGAATATGGATTAAATAGGAAAAGTGTGTTGTACTTGATAAAGATACGCAGAAAAAAATGTTATACATGTACTTTTACTATTGGGTGTTAGCTAGATCATTGACGGACACCTTTGAATATCATTAAAAAAATACCAAATGGCTCCAAATATGTGAGTGAGCATATTGAAAAATTGTAACACACATTATGTGGAGCAATTCAGTGGTTTTAGATTCCCCTGGGCAGAATTGGCCAGTTTAAAGAATTAGCTTGGTAAATTGAAACAAATATTTAATTCCTATTATAGTTGAGTGCACAATAGATTTATTTGTGAATAGATTCCTACTAAGCTTATGTAGCGATTTTATTTAATAAACAGGTTCTGTTCTTGTATGGATTTGCCTTGTACATGAACAAAACTGTTTATGCATATCAACATTATTCCTAATTTTTTTTTTTGCTCGCAACTTTTTTTTTTTTTTTGTACCGTAGCCTTAAGTTTTCCTTTTCACAGTGGCCAGTCTGAATCGATTATTGTTTCTGCTCACAATATTTTTGATACTGTTGTGAAAATCTCACAACACGGGGGGACATGTAACATAAACAAGTCCTGTTTCAATGCCATATTTTGGACACTTTCCAGTTTATCATTTTCCAATATTTCCACATGTCTTTCTTAATTACAGTCTGATAATAAAATAAAATAAGATTTTCAATGCAGTTCTCTGGAATAGCATAGCAGCATCTAGGCATTAGATAGGCATATCCCCTTCCAAAACACTGTTACAGGTGTAATTATACCAGTCATACAGATGATGTTTGCTGCACAATTTAAATGAAGAATTCACATCGCCAGTTCCACTACGTCAGGATCGATCTAACAGAAATGTTGAGTAGATTAGATAACTAGCTAATAGATTTGCCTACTGTCAGTGCAGAGCTGCATCGAAACATCTGATAAATAGCTAATTTCACAATTTGTGCATCATTTCAAATAGGAGTTTTGTGCATAAGTACTATATATATATATATATTGTAAATGCCAAGTCATTCTATGTGAAAGCAGAAAGAGTCTGTAATGCTGATTAAACTATTGTGCAGCACATAAGACGGAGTGAAGTTAATGATGGCAGTAAAATAGAACAATTTAAAACAATGAAAGCCCAGAAATTATCAAGTCAAATTCAAAAATGGCATGCACACAAAAAGCCTTCCAGTGTTTTATAATTCTCTGTTAATGTATGCTATGACTGCTTTCTAGCCCATGTAAAGACATTAACTCAGATGACACAATGATTTGTGCTTTTCTCAGATTCTTTGGATTACTAACATTAGGTTTATTGGCTATAATTTCACTTAGCATTCAAAATGGGTTTGTATGCATAGTTTTACATAGTGGGTAATAAGGTGTAGAGGCTGAGATAGCAATTTTTTTCTAAAATGCTAAATAGCTTTGACATTTTATTAATAAAATCTAGCTGAAAGTGCACTTGTCATACAAATGAGTAGTGTTATATTATTACATATGAATACTTATGAATAAGTTATATTTGTACAAATATAGACTTTTAAAAAAAAATTATATGAGCGAGTAGTTTAATAATCTACTACCTTATGTGAATATTTATATGCTGTTCAAAGCAAATGCTTGGACAAAGTTGTCTGTCAAAATGTATACTTTTAACAAGTTATATTCAGAGTAGCACAAGGGTGAACTGTCGCCTCATAGCAAGAATGGCCTGGATTGGATTTACTGGCTGGGGGGCTTTCTGTCGGTGTGCCTGGTGACCTGTTCAGGGTGTTTCCCTGCCTTCTGTCCAATGGCATCCTAACCACTGGTATAGGCTGCAACAACCACCCACAACCCAGTAGTAGGACAAGCAGCTTGGATAATGAATAAACAAAGTTTAGTTCTGATTTGAGTAAATTAATAGAGTGTGACCCCAAAGACTTAATTTCTGAATTCTGATTTTTGTTCCTAAACTAAAACTATTAAAATAGTAAACTATTTTGAGTTTTCTAGTTTGGGCTCTGTGTTGTGTCCACATGTCTTTGGCTGTCCACATGTGTTTGTGGTCATCTTATCATAAATGAGCTTCATTCACTGCTGGAATGTGAACATATGTCAGAGCAACCTGTTTGCAGAATACCTCATTATTCAGACATTTGAGAATCTCAGCTGTGTTTAAGTGCCAATGGGGTTTAAGAGTTCCTTTCCTCTATTCTTTCTATATTTCTGTTTCTATGATGATATACTTTATGTCCAAATGTTTGTGGACACCTGACTATCACGTCCATATGTACTCGTTAAATGTCCTATTCCAGATCAAGTCGAATTTGCCATTATAACACCATTCACTCTTGTAGGAAGGCTTTCCACTAGATTTTGGAGTGTGCCTGTCGGGATCTGTTTACTGAACCTCAAGATCATTAGTGAGGTCACTGACTAATTATGGGTGAGGAGGCCTGGGGTGCAGTCAATGTTTCAATTAATCCTATCGGTGGGGTTGAGGTCAGGGCGTGATGGTCAGGTGTCAACAAACCTTCTTAGTACTACTTCCAGCTCTAGCAAAGAGGGGTAGCAAGTGATTCACCATCAAAATATAATGCTGATTTATCTGAATGTACTTTTCTCCATGGGTGTCCAAAACTGCCCCAGTGGTTTAAGTAGCATCTTCCTGTGCCCTTTACCATCACCTGAAATTTCAGCACAAATTTCCTGATTTTCTCTTTGGAGTGGAAATGAGATGCTGGCTTGGTCATTAGCAGATGGTAATGAGGTAAGCGAGACAAACAACCCTAAGCCCTGTTGGTTTTGCTAATATTAATAATTAATCGCCAATTAAATGGCTAATTGTGGTGGAAAGGTCAATGTCAATGTGAAGGCCGCTGATGTCAAATAGCAGCGTGTGGAGAGAGACTGAAGATGACATACCCTGCCTGTGTTGACAGGAATCCCGGGTGTGTTCATGTCACACTGATGTGCCTGCCTGCCATAGCCATAAGCTATCAGCACTGAGGTCCGGCTTACTGTCCTACCCCAAGGCAGGTTGTCATTTCCCTCTCAACCCTTAGTCACTGCCACCAGCCTGGGGTTCAGGGGAGTTTTTGGATGAGTTCAACAATATGTGCATGTACATAAGCCACAGCAAAGGGCAATGATACAAATCCCAGCGTGTATATATTATGCATTCAGAAACGCACACACACACACACGTGATACACTGATACTTTATAGTGACACTCACTGCCTTCTGGAAATGACCTTCACTGTGGATACTCCTTATTATGATTCTTAATATCACTCTTATATTCTACTCACGCCAGCCCCAGCTCTGAATTATTCAGATTCGTGTAAGCTTAGCAAGGTCCAGTCCGCTGCTTGTTTCCTATTTTCCCCCCCAGATAGAAGTTCCTTTGTTTCACACACTCAGTTTTATTAAACTCTCAGCAGGGAGCTGACGTAAGATGTCCAAAACAGTGGGACATTCTCCGTATAGGAGTGCCATAAATGATCTCGCATCTTTCTTTACGTCTCCGATGACCTCCCCTCTTACTCCACTTGTTTACTACCACTCTGATGCCTGAAACATGGCTCTCTCTTTCTCTCTCTTTCCCTCTCTCTCTCTCTCTGCCCCCATTAATCAGACAGGATATTGTGACAGTGAGATCGGGATGGGATCTCGCTAACAGCCGGTGTTCTTTTGTGAGGCTGAATGTTATCAGTGTTCTTTCTTTACTTGATGCTCCAGACCGGGCGAGAGTTTACCTGTCCTCTGGGCCTCCCGCAACCAGATTATAGCGGCTCAGAAATGCATGCGCTGAGAGGTCTTACAGCTTTTTCCACACTGCCTTTGCAGTCTCCACCTGAGTCTCCGCATCTCAATTAATACACCCTGATTATTTCACCCCTCCTTCCTCCCTAGGTTAATATCTCCCAGCCAATCCTAGCAACCACCTGCAACCACACTGCAAATGTGTGTATGGACATGCCTCTTTTTAATTACTTCAGCACCACGGCTTGTTGGTGTTTATTCACAAGTGTTTATTCAAGGGAAAAACCAACACACACACACACACACACACACACACACATTTTACTGTGCGTGTTAACAATGTAGCTGAATCACTGTTGAGGACATTATGTCGGTTTCAATTCAGTGCACACAGATAAATAGAATAGTTATCTCTGAAGAATATTTGCTCAATGTCTGGTCTTTATTCCCTAAATAAATATTCCACAAAAAGACTTTCAAAATGGACAGAATCTTTAAAATGAGGTTTATGGCATGAAAAGGTCAGGAACATTGTCAAATACCAACGCTGATTAGTCTTGCATATTTGCTGCCTTCCCAATGCTCTATTTCCAGTACACAGGACACTAGTGCACAATAGGTTTTATTCTAATGTTGTTTTCTCAATAGACGGATATCCTTGACATTTGCTCATGGTTGTGTAGTATTAACAACCACTGACTGTCCTCTTATGGATGCTCGATTAAGACCTTGAGATCATACACTGGACATTTTGAGGCATAGGTGACTGTGGAGCCATGGAAATCTGCTGCTTTGTACCGCACTGATAAGAGTTTCACATTAGAGTCATGTTTACATGTGGGAGGTGCAGGGAGGAGTGGGATGCCATGTATTTTCTGTTTTGATGGCAACTACATGGGCTAAAAGTACTCACAATCACTTACAGTCTGCTAAAAGGTTTGTCTTGTCTTCGGATTTTATAATTCATCTGTGGCTTGGGGAATATAAACTCAGTGAAGGAGAAGAAGGCCTGATGCCCTGGTTGCCAGGGTCATCGTTTTTACTCCGAATAGGGCTCGTTTATGAATAATCTATGGCTACCAAGATGATGTTTTATAGCAAATAATAATATAAAATGAAATATCATGCACTGAAAATCCAGTAAAAAACTTGTACAGATGATCCGAAGCAAAATACATAGGCTGGTGGGGGCTCCTTAATGGTATGGGGTTTGTTTAGCTGGCTGGACCCCTGGATCATCTACAGAGACCTGTGACAGGTGAATGTATGCCTCCATTCTGATGAGTTACACCTGTTCATGTCCTGCATTCATTCTGATGGGTTTGGCCTCTTCCAACAAGACAATGCACCACCACACACATCTAGAGATGGTTTGAGGAACACTAATCTGAGTTTGGGGTTTTGTCATTACCACCAGTCACCAGATCTCAGTGTTATGTGCCATGTAACATGCTGTGGAACACAGAAATCCTACACCTTAGAATATAACATAATTATGGACCGTTCAACAGGAAGTATGGTGTTCATTGCCTACATAATGTTTCCACAAGCTCATGGAATCCATGTATTGTGGGGGACATGCCAAGTATTTTCTGGCATTTCTGTGTATACTACAAGAAACAAAGTCATATGCATACAATGTATGTGTGATGCACAGAACCATTTCTGTTGTAAAATAAACATTACAAAGATTTGGAAAGGGGAACGGGTGAAATGTAGTGCAGAAATCTGTGTGCACCAATAATGACATTTTTACTTGTTGTATTCTGTCTTAATAAGATATGATGTAGTAGCACCCTTTGGCTAGCATGAAGACAGAAGGCTAGTTAAACCCAGAGGGACACTTTTTCTTTGAAAGGTTGAAAGCAGGAAAGAGTGCAGTTCTCCCAGAGTGTGGTGCAGCTCTGGTGGGTCGAGCAGGTGATTGGCAGCACCCTTGAGGGTGCTTCTTCTCTTTCTTCTTTCCCAGTGAGTGGGATTTTTATCCTCTGATGAGCCACCTGCCGGGGCTGATTGGGATGGTGAGTGGCATCCAACCGTGAGCATTTAGTTCCAGCTCAGCTCTACACACTGAGTTTATTTGGTTAGGTTGCTTATATGGTTATAAGGTTATGTGTTTTTTCATTCACTGGACAAGCATTTCACACTTAAGCCCTCCAGTTCTCAATACGTTGTCAATACAGGTTCATGTGACATGTGATTGATTGCATAGTTGCGTATGTCACATTACACTTCACAAAATATTTAATTAATTTAAATAATTAACTGTGATGATGTAAAAAGTACTCAACACTAAGTTTTCATGACCTACTTTTGCCTGTTTTTATACATATGTATTTATGTATTTTATATCTTTGTTCCCCAACACAGCTATGATCATAAGGTTCTTTATTAAAGAAATAGAACAGTTGTTTTGTGTGTGTCGTACCTCATAACAGTAGTACTGTTGTTTCACAATAACACAATCCCTCTTGCATTCTGTTGCTTTTATACAACACTTTGGAAAATAAATTATGTAGGAAATAAATCAATTTTGCTATGAACATGGTGCTTAATATGTTTCAATGTTAGCATTTCCTTCTGCCAAATTACAGTTCCTTAATAAGCAGCTTGTTACATAACAGTTACATAACTCCACTCACTCACTGTACAGCCTGCAGCTGATTCACTGGGTCCAGCACATTAAACTCTGTTTCCCATTCACGTTTTTTTTCTTGTTATTTTAATTTTTGTTATAATTTCCTATTAGATCATTCTTGTTTTCTTTTGCTCAGGACATTATTTCTTAGCAGCCATGTATAGTTATGTGGTACAGTGTTTGTAAAACAAAAATCAAGCTGTTATGGAGAAATAACAGCTTGTGTGGCTGGAACTAACAGTTGTATTAAGTACAGTTAACACTGGTTGGAAAAATATTAAAAGAGAATAAATAAGGCATCAATAAGGCATTATGTTTGTCATGTTTGGGTGGACTAGCAATGGGTGTGCTGGACTGAGATAAAACTGAACTGGCCTCGGGTCTGAAAAATTAATATTTAATGTATAGCAAAATGTCCTTACATACTTTAGTCTCCTAACTATATATCTAATCTTTTAGTTTCACTATATTTAAGGAATAATTCAAAATAACTTCAGAAATTAGATGAATAACTAAATAATAAGGCAGGAAGTTGATGTATGATCCAATTTCTTACAAAGGTGAATCTCGGGCGTTATATCATGAAAAGTGAATGATCGTCTCTTTCAGCTGCTCCGCATTCCCACAGCGACCTGGCACCATTGAACAAATTTTTGACAGCAGCGAGCGAGGCCCCATTCTTCAATCAGATAAGCAACGAGAATCGCTGCTTAAAAGACACTGACATACTAGCATACAGTGACGGCCTCCAATCTGCTCCCACACGCAGCCTCCGTCACACACTATCACACTCCCAAGAGAACCAGCAAGTGTGCTGAGACATCAGGCTGTGACATCTCCTACTGTGCCTTCGGTCCAACAGGTTCAGTGCAAGATCATGATCTCTTTCTCTGGCTTTCACACACATGCACACACTTGCAGAGAGACACACACACACACACACACACACACACACAGAGAGAGGGGGGGGCATTTAGTGATTAGGTTTTAAGTCATCTTAATCTTTAAGAAAAGATTGACTTTGTCCAAGGAAATCAGAATATAAAACATAAAATGGTGAAATATTTTGAAAAATAAGACCATTGTTTGACGTGAAGGAATCTAGAGTCTAAATATGACAAATGACACACTGCGCTGCAAACAAGTGCAGGAGGCAGTGCAATACAGTCGTTATATCTGCTTATGAATACTTCACTGTTACTGGATTTATGACTCTTTCCTTTCTTTTCACTATGGGTGAGTATTCTATACCACAACAACTTCTGGCTGAGATATTACTTCAGTCGATTTGTTTCTGTCTCCAGTAGCACAGTCATGTCAATTATTTAAAAGAGTAAAACAACATCAGAGTGGAGCAGGCAAGCAGTTTATGCCAAAGCTTCTCATTTACACCCCTATTCCCTTCTGAGTATCCTGTGCATTTGGGCTGCTTGTGTTCCTCCAGTTCATCTGTCTCTATATTCAGCTCGCTAGGGGAGACTACGATGACGAACAGGAAGTTCAGTAGGAAGAGACAAGAGAAATGGAAGAGTGAAAATGTTAAGATAAATAAATAAATAAAAATGTCTGAGTGCCACAGTATGGATATGGATGTTCAGCTCTGGATTAGCATTTTTTTTTTTAAGAAGAAAAAGAAGAAGAAGACTTAAAACGGCTTTCGTGGAGCGAATAAGTGAGTGGGAGAGCGATAGAACATTGGCAAGGAGAGTCATTAGGTTATGTCAGCGCTCTAATGGAACAAACAGGTTTTTGTGTCACATCTGCTCACACTGTTGATTGATTGGGTGATTAACAGGCACCGAGGTGTCCAGAAACCATCGGACTACTGAGCCAATCAGAGTTCTGCTCTCACAAAATCCTGAGTGTCGATAATCAAACCCACGTTTCAGCTAGACCATCCAAACAACATCGCGTCGTCATGGAAACGGTCTGAAGTTCAACGACTCTGTCTGTTCGTACATTTGATAATACGCAGTATGCCTTAAGATGGACTGCAGGCATAGGATTTATCAGGATTCAGTACAGTTCTCAGTGGTGACTCAGAGGCAAAAGCAAAACAGGACAGGGTTGCAGGCAAGTGTTCAATATTATTACACTGGAGCATAGGCTAATTACGGAGGGTCACAGAGCAAAAGACGAGAAGGATAATTAGTGGCCTGTTTACTTAAGGTTCAACCAAAGCCAGCTGACTCGCAGAAAGTGCAGTGACCCTTGAGATTTCTTGCTACTGGACAAAATGACTGCAATCACCCTCAGCCCCCTAGCAAACACCTCCCCTCTCGTTTTCCCTCTTACTCTTGGCTTCTTACCACCTCTCACCCTTTCTCTCTCTCTCTCTCTCTCTCTCTCTCTCTCTCTGTTTCTCTTGCTCGCACTCCCTCTCTTTTTCCATTTCTTTCCCTCTAGTATTAAACCCCAAAAAGGTAAATAACATCTCACAGGGATTGAATGAAGTGAAGCACAGCAGAAATTGGCATAAGAAAAGACAAGTGTAAGGTGTATTTTCTTTCTCTCAAGTACTTTCCAGGGCACAGTTCTACCAAAAAAGACTTCATTATTTAAACGTCTTCATGCTGTCTGCCTCTGGGGTTTTAGGAGAAATGTGCCAGGATTTAGCCAAGAGAACAAGAGATGAATGTTTTAGTTCTTGCCGAAAAATAAAAAATAAAAGCAGTGTTGAAGAAAGGTCACCTAAAGAAGTTGGTGCAGTGTTTGCAGAGGAAGTATGGTCTTGGCTTGGTGATAAAAGTCAGGACCTGCTGGCTCATGCAGCATCATAAAGCAAAGATGGATAGGTTTGTTATCGCTGAAGATAAAGATCTATCAGCAGGTTTCATTAAATTTCAAATTTAATGAAAATCCAGACTAAGATGTCGGTATGTTCCAGGATGACAATGCTCCCATTAAGAATGGTCTGACGACTACAGCATTTTTCTTAATACTACACTGAAGAACCAGAAAAACTGATACAGACTGTAAAAAACTGGTGCAGATTGGTGGTGGCTTTATAATGGTATGTGGTTTATTTAGCTAGCACTCGATGGGACCCCAGTTACATCTTCAAACGTCTCTGACAGCTGAACACTATGTGTGCTTCCTTACTGAAAAGTTATATCTGTTCATGTTCTGATGACTTTGGCATCTTCTAACAGGACAATGTGCCAGCACACACGTCCAAATTAGAGGATCACTTATCTGAGGTTGAGGTTTTGCCATTCTCATCTAAGTCACAGGATCTCAACATTATCAAACACAACTGGGATGCCATGCAACACACTGTGGAATGTGGAAACCCTATGCCTTGGAATACAACAGAATTGTGAGCCATTCTACAGAATGTATGGTGGCCATTGTCTGCAAAATAATTACATAGGCTGGTGAAGTGAATGCCCTGTGAGAGACCTACCAAGTATTAGACTGGTGTACCATTTTTTTCTGGCACTTCAGAAAATAGTAAGTATAGCATCTACTATATGATCCTCACACTCACTTGAGTGATTTTGGACTGATGTATTAGAAAGCATTCTCCGCCATCATCAAAATGGCAACACACAGCTTCAGCTTTTGACAGAGCACCTTTTTTCTATATGTTGTTCTCACATTTAGGAACTTTCATAATATTTATATTTAGATGATGATCAACACTGCAATTGCAGCATTTGTTCTGAATGCTAATCATCCCCTTGAGGACATGTCTCACTCACCATGTCTCTGTCATAAATAGGCTTCACACCTTGCAGATGATCTCACAAAGCCAGATGTCCAAGCTTCCAGACCCGAACTTATCACATTACACAGTATGCTTGTAGGCAGGGGGTTAACACCCAGATAAAGCAAACCGAGAAAAAACATCCTTATACAAAAGACTGACTGTGAGCTTTGTAGGAGGCCAGGGGACACCGTGGCAATTATCCGTCTGATTGGTATGCGGGTTCCTGGCTGAGTATGGAGGCAGCTGCACCAAGGCAGGTGCAGAGGATGCACTGGTGGCCATGTGTGCCTTTTTACTCATTCACAGGGCAGGTCCTCCACTTTAAATGTGCTCCACAGGCACACAGTACTGCCGCTCCACTGCTGCTGCTTGAGTGAAACACCCACTTTACCAGGTGCTATGATTTACAACAAACACAAGTCATCATCTCACTCTCAGCCCATGCTGAGCCAGCCATTTAAGTGTCCATTAGTTGCCATTTCCAGGGCTATTTACAGTGCAAGGCACAGCTGCCTACACAAATATTAGTCTGCACTGAATTATAAATTATAAACTGGACATGAAGAGGCTGTAAGCATGTTTTGGAAGAAATCGGACTGTTTTCTGTTGTGACTTCTGGATTGTTTTAGCGTCTTACTCACATCCGCAAGCAGCTCTCCCACTCATGAAGAAAAGGTCAACTTACCCTTCAAGTCTGCTCTTTTCTCTCAAGAAAGTTTGTCCATCCCAGCCCTCTGATGTCACCGTGGTGGACGTCAGCCTGACTAAAACCCACAGAAAAGTCACGGTGGATGCCTAATTAATTTTTCATCACTGAAGAAGCATTTTGAGCTTCTGAGGTGTCTCGGCAGCTGCACCGAATAAGCACAATAGCATATTGATCCCATAAGCCAACCGTTAATTCCTACCTCCGAGTCAGGAGTTCAGGACCGGGATAATAGGAGGCAGACAGTGTACCCAACAGGCCTAGAGTCTTTATGGTACTGTCAATATTACCTGTCCCTCATGCTTTTTAAAGTAATGAGACAAAAAGCCCTTTCCATCCAAAGACCAATATCATTTATTATCCACTCTAACAGGATCCTGCTGGCTCCCCCCAGTCTGCCGTCCCTGGCTGCTTGCTATATAGCGTTGAGTTGAGAGAGAGCCTGAGTGAGGCTACATGAGACATATCTCTGGGGAGGCACACACAACTCACAGGGGTAGGACTTTGGCAAACAGTGACCTAATCTAATGTCAGATTTGGTCAATATATCCACACACTATATACATACACGTGCAGATTGGCTGGCAATGTAGTGTGCTATAAGGTAACCCCCTACACCTACAGAAGAAATTGTCTTTAGTCAGATATTCCCAGGTCAGTTCCTGAGCATCTGCATGGAGGCCCAGAGCAAACTGATATAATCTTAGAAACCTGTCTGTCCATTTAAAGCACCGAGGGCCAGTTCTTGTGTAACATCAGCTTCTGTCTAGTTTTGTTCAGTTAAAAAAAAAAAAAAAAATCTGAATGATGTTTTAGATAGAAACCAAAAACATGCTGTAAGCATGTTCGAGAGAGTGTTTTGTTATGGCTTCTTGATTGAAGTAGAGTTTTGGCCTAAAATGCAGTCTTACTTACATCCACACACAGCTCTCCCACACACCAAGAAAAGGTCAACTCAGCCTTCAGGTCTAAAAGCGTTTTGCTTTTTTAAAGTAAAGTTTGCACCGTGTCTGACGGTGTATCAAATTCCTCCTAGCAGTCTGGTGTCAGTGTGATGGACATCAACCTGACCGAAACCACTAAAATGTCCCGTTTGGTGGATAGCTAATTCATTTTTGATCATTGAAAGAGTGTTTTTTAGGCAGTGCCTACGTTAACCCATGCGTTCTGTTCGCTACTTAGCAAAGTGTTTACTCTGCACAGCTCATATTGATTTTGGAGCTTTTCAATAGATCTATGATTTTAAAGAACATTAAAGACATATCTACTAGTCCCTGAGTTGTTTGTTCGTACCTGCAGGAGTGTGCAATCAGGTATGAGTACAGTGACACGGTATAAAGGAAATATACATATGTTCCCAGGTCAAGGTGACTCAAACATAACCTGTGTCATATGATGAAGGACGGAGAAAATAGAAGAAGCAGCAAGTACAAAAATAAAAACCTGACCGTAGAACAACATAAGGGTTTATCAGTCAAGCACAATATTCTTCAGTCTAGTCATGTAGAGCAAAACTATTCAGAACAATGTTATATTAATAGAAACCAACAACACTGTTATAACACATTTACATGTCAGAAAAAAACACAAAATGCTGCATTAGGTTAAACATGATGTAAGAGTGTAGTAGGAGTAGGAGAGTGTTATTCCGACAGATTTATTTATACTTTGTTGGCTGTCTGTTTTCAATTCAATTCAATTTTTTTGTATAGCGCTGTTAACAATGGACATTGTCCCAAAGCAGCTTTACACAAATAATGAAAAGGGTTATACATTTATAGACTTTTTATGCCTGATGAGAAGCCGGTGGTGACAGTGGCAAGGAAAAACTCCCTGAGATGACAAAAGGAAGAAACCTTAAGAGGAACCAGACTCATAAGTAGCCAGATAACTAATTAAAGTCTGTAATCGAATTCTTGGTTTCTACATCTGTCCATTATGGTGTTCTATAGACTGTCCATGTCCATGTTGGTTCAGATGAGACTCCAAGAGTGTTTTGCATTGAGTATAATGAAAGTGAAGTGAGTGATTGACCTTCTATGCTTTCACACAGGAATTTGACCTCCGTATTTAATCCATCCATGGAGTAAAACAGACAATGTATCAGTTTCAGTCTTGCTCTGTCAGTACAGGGGATCGAACCAGCAACCTTGATGTCACAAGACTGGTTCCCTAACCTTAAGCCATGACTGCCTCCGTGCCCCACAGTGTTCTGCTTATGGTATTTAAAGCTGTAAAATATTTAGTTCTCCTAGTTCTCCTGATAGCAGTATAGGTTATCCCGATGGCCTATCCTGATTTGTAGTACCTGGGCCTTTTTCTCTTGTTAATTATTTGTATTGAATTGTGTTTTCTTAGATTAACTTAATTAACTCAGTGATTGTAGATAGTTTCCCTAATGTGCTAGTAAACCGTTGTTAAACTTTCATACATTATGTGCAATATATTTAAACTGCGTACACTGGACTCATTACCCAACTAATCACTACTGTACGATACATTTTTATACAACATGTGCAATATACTTATACTGTGAACACTGGACTTATTACCAGCCTGCAATACACCGAATACAAATTCCGTGCAATATATTTATATATTTATATCTATACATTGAGTGCAATACATTTTTGATCAATATCTCGGACTGTACTTTACTGTAGAAACATCAGAGTGCAATTCAAATGTATATTGCTGGACAATAGAATATTTCTTTTCCATTTTTTTTTTCCCTCCTAGCACACTCAGAACCTTATCTATATTATTTATTTTTTTTATTTTTACCACATGTTTGCACTGTGAAGGAGTGGCTTTTAATCTCATTGTACATGTGTATAGTGACAATAAAGGCATTGTATTCTATTCTATTCTAACTTAAAAAGATAAAGTACCATAGAAATGATGATGATGATGATGATGATGACGATGATCAGCATTATTGATGCTTCACTGTATATGCCATTTTGGTATGGTATGCAACAGGTATGTTTATGTCAGTAAAGGCCCTTTTTTTGGGAGCAATCCTTTTTCACATTTAAATTTCATATTTAAACAGTTCCGAGTACAATGGCATGCAGGGCACACACACACACACACACACACACACACACACACACACACACTGGAACAGAAATACACATGTTGCTGTAGAGAAAGGTGTAAGAAAAAGAAATGAGTGAGAAGACAAAGTGTTTTGTTGTTGTCTTGACCATTTTCAGATGTCCTTCACTGAGGCATGGCCATCTTAAAAGGGAGGGTAAATGGAGAGAGAGTGCAGAAACAAGTCAGAGAGGCAGGGAGTGATGGAGCGAGAGAGTTAGCAACATGATGTCTAGCCAGATCCTCTGTTTCAAGGCCTGGAAAGAGGTGTGTACGTGTCTGCATGTGCGAGGGTGGCCTCAAAATAAATAACTGATAGAATTGGGACTTGTTAGCAAGAGCAGCTTAATTACAGCAGCTCTGATTAATTGACAAATATTTTTTTCACCTTGTCGAGAAATTAAACACAGCAACCAGCGGAGACCAGGAGGCCTTCAAGCGCCATGCTCGCTACTCAACCTGCAGTCACATCTAGTTAATGTTAGAGAAATAACAAAAACATGATTCGAAAAATTAAACGTTTTTATTTTGCTCACGTCTAAGTCTGGACAAGAGTTCAACTATAGCTACTGAGAGAGCAGTATGGTATGTGGTAGGTGTTTTATGGTGGAGCAGGTAAAGGTTAGCACTGGAAATAAGAAACAGGGAGGCATTTGTCAAATGGTTTCTACTGCCATATGATTGTACTGAGTTGGTGACTTCAGATGGGGACTTAAGTCCAGAATTTACACATATTCAGAGATTGGCTGAACACATGCTTAAGCTTTTCTGGGTGCATCATTCAAACTATGCAAATTACCTGCATTTAGTTCATGCCTCTGAGGTTGCCAGATATTTCATGATGTGGACTAAAGAGAGAATTCACTTTTCTTTCCTGGCTGTCAAATGAAATACAGTGTTATATAAAAGTGAGATATAATGATATATGAATGAGGGGATGGCATGCATTGAAATTGAAATGGTCTCCAAATCCTCTGAAACTCTGAATATGACCCATAGGTTTAGCCAATAATTACAACCAGTGTATTGTATTGTAGCAAAACCACTGGGATGGTTTGATTTGTTTTGTAATGCAGCGAGATATGAAAGAAACATGCTATTTACACCGAGTGTCTGTAAAAGCATGCTCTCATTTCCTCTGTCCAGTACACAGGTTGTCACAATGGCCATCTTATCTCCTGATGCCTAGAAGTGGAATGTACAAACAGTGTTTAAAGCTGAGGTATGGTTGTGTGTGTGTGTGTGGATGGATTGGGGTCTGGGTTGTTTGGGTTGCTTTTTAAGCTTTCACCTTGATAGGAATATAAGGGAATGTAGTGAATAGCAATCTGATGGCATTGCATGAATAGAGGTCAAGCTAGCCTTTCTCTCTTTTAAAAAAAAAACAAAAAAACAAAAACAATAAGTTCTGTCAAATGCAGAGTGCGTAGTGTTGCACCAGTGCTGAGGTAAGCCGCATTTTAATTCAGTTGTATGAAAGGATTATGTAGGATTATGTAAAGGTGATTATGTAAAGGTGAGCTGCTGTATGAGTTTCGGAGCTCGCTGGTGAACATGCAGAAAGCTGCGGGTTTAAAGTGTCTCTAGAAAACACTAGTCGCTATGTATCGTCGGAAAACATGAGCCTGAGTATGAGTCTCTATCACCAAGATTTTCCCTTTACTCATTTCCTTTGCCTGCTCATTTAATGCAAGATAAGACTCTCTCATTCTCTTTCACCCTCCCTCCTCATTCATACTGAATTATTGAAAAGTGTTTTGATTCCCCCAATGATTATGAATCCAGGGCTGTAGCTCTCAGACATGCAGTCGTGATCGCCATCTTCTCTGTGCTGCTGCTGTGCATTTTGCCCTTGTCTGGGTGGGGTACAACACTATGTGTGATAAAATGCTGCTTATCTAATGTGCTGTAATGTTTTTTTGTTTTTTTTTTCAAACAGTACACTCTGTTTTTTTTCTCTCTTAGACTGCAGTGTATTTCACTCTCTTTTTGCATTCAGCTCAGTGTGTGACTTTCCCAGAATTCACTTAGAGATGGTCCCAAATTGACTTTAGAAAGCTACCGTTCTCTCCTGAGATATAAGGCTCTGTCTTCTACATGACTTTGTCTATAGAATCAGGGTTAAGCAGGTGGTTGCTCACTGGTTAAGACTATTGATTACTAATCAGAAGTTTGAAGATTCAAGCCCCAGCACCAGCAAGCTGCCATTGTTGGGCCCTTGAGCAAGGCCCTTAACCCTGCTTCATCTGCTTCAGTGTCACCAATCATGGCTGAACCTGTACTCTCACCCCAACATCCTAACAAGCCGGGATATGTAAAAGAAAAATCACTCTATGGTAATATACACTGAAGTACCAGCAAAATTGGCACAGATTGGTGGTGGCACCATAGTGATATGGGGTTTGTTTACCTGGCATTCCATGGGATTCCTGGTACGTCTACAAACGTGTCTAACAGATGAACACTGCATTTATATAGGGTTGTGTATAGCAGCTCTAAAAGCCTCCACTCCACTGTTTCCTGATCATTTGTGCCCATTCAGTCAAAAAAGCATTAGCGAGGTCAGGCACTGATATTGGATGAGACAGCCTGGTTTTCAATTGATGTTTCATCCCAAAGGTGTTCATTCAGAGCTCTGTGCAGGCCACTAAAATTCCTCGACACCAAACTTGTCAAATTTTATGAACGTCACTTTGTGTACAGTGATGAAAGTGAACTATTTGCCTACTGTGTTTGCACACAGAGGAATGTGACCTCTGCATTTAACCCATCCGTGCAGTGAAACACACACACGCCAGTGAACACTAGGGGGCAGTGAACACATTTGCCCGGAGCGGGGGGCAGCCCCAAACCACAGCGCCCGGGGAGGGACACAGTCATACATAAACAGGAAAAAGTTAGAAGTATGCAATTGTTTAAAATGTCTTTGGGCCACACAAAAACCTTAAAAACCATTATCCAACCTCCACCACACTTTTGGCACCATGCATTCTGTGAGGTATTGTTTTCCTGATATCCACTAAACTCAGATTCAGCCATCAGACTAGATAGTGAAACATGATTCATCACTCCAGAGAACATGTTTCCACTACTCTAAAGTCCAGTGGTGATGTGCTACACACCACTCCAGCCAACACTTGACATTCTGCATAGTAATCTTGTCCGAGCAAAATTTGTATGAGCTGCTTGACCATGGAAACTCATTTCATGAAACCTTGGATTCATCATTCTTGTACTTATGTTGCTTCCAGAGACAGCTTGGAGCAGCAACAGAAAAGTGTTTGTCCCAATATCAAGAGTTTACGAGTTTGAATCCCCCCCATGCTTCAACCATCCATGGTTCGGTGCCAAGCGAGCAAAACTGCCTGTGCTCTTTAAGTGGGAGATTCTCACCTGTCAATCATAGAACATTAGCCAATCATCGGTATCTGTGAGCATGTAAAGGAGGGCAAATTGTATTATTATACTCCCCTGTGATGGAACATAGTTTAAAAAGGTGTGTTTAGAGGAAGAAAATGTTAGTCTTCACTCTCCCTGGTTGGTAGCTGTCATGTAATTGGAGAACTGGCTGATGGTAATTGGCAGGTGACTAACTGCGGGGGAAAATTCACATTAGACTTCTGTGATATAAGGTAATATTACAGTCATATTATCATTCTTCAGTAGTAGTATACTTCATAGACTAGTGTCTGCTCCAGAAAAGCCAGTAGCTTACAGGATGTATAATTCATAACAGGTTATTTCCATATGTTTGAGCAAAACTCAGCACAGGATTTTTGGTTGATATAAGGATGACATGCCACAGACACCATGCACTCCGGTCTGTGCTCTCAGGGCATGTGAGCCTGGCATACTAATGCACTCGAATGGGGTTGAACAAACTCAGCTTAGAGGGTGAAGTGTTGTTTTTTCAGCTAGATATTGATTTAATGTAGGTCGAATGTGTAAACTATGCTATACTTAATTTATCAGTGCATGCTAATCATCCTCGATTTAATACAACACGTTAGGTAACAGATCGATAGTTTAATATAGCATTTTCCACTGCGATTTAAAAGTTGTAATCCTTTCAATGGCCCAAGGGATGTTTTATTGCATGCTCTGTAGGCAGCGATACACAATACAGGATGCCTGTGGGGAATGGGAGTAGTAGGATTTCCGATCTGATCAATAAATGACATGGGTCATGAGCATGAGGACATGTCGGTTTTATAAGATAGAGTGAATTGTGATAAAATTTCCTTGATGAGCAGAGAGGCTTAGTTTATTTTCAGCAATATCTTTTTTGCAAGCGTATCTGTGAGGTCTGTTCAAGGTGATATAGGTGATGATTCACTGTGCTATTTTCAGTCAATATAAAACTTGCTTGTGGTTCCATACAGTCTACTGTGGGGAACATTTTTTTTTTCCTGATCAAATTTCTTCATTCAGATGTCATTTTAGTCAATAATACTTTCCATTAAGCCTCCCATTCCACCCCCAGTTAAATAATAATAATGTACAACATACACACTGTACTGGTTCGGTCCAAATCCTTATTCATCATAGACGTGATTCAGCAAGTCAATAACAAAAATAGCCCCCAGGGCAGCAAGCTCCGCACATACACAGCAAGAGATGCTGGTTAGATTAACACATGCCTTTAAGGAAAACACTAACTTTGTTTATGCCCAAGGGAGCAGTTGTCTTCCTTTCATATCCCAACCTGCAGCGAAAGGTTTGGGTTCTGCGGCACCAAGGTGCAGCGATGGCAGTCTGGCTCACAACCTTCTTGTAACTAGCAAACGATCTTAACTGCTGAGCTAGTGTCATGCACAGCACCTGAAAAAAATAACAATAGGTCAGTACAGGTAAAGGAACAAGGTGCTGAAGCCACCTGGACAATATAGAAGCCGAAAAGGAAAAGAGTGACCAGCAAGCTGTCCAGCTGTGATATGCCATGCTGTCAGTCTGTCTTTCAGAGAACAGAGACCGTATCTGAATATATA
>JAOVVF010000048.1:14453205-14468003 GCA_028565595.1 Duopalatinus emarginatus
GTGATGCATGTGATGGGGGGGGGGGGGGTGTTGCATAGCAGCTGTATCAAGTTGAAACCTGGTGTAAGCAGATACACAGCACCTGGTTTCCTTGTACCCAAAATAATGCACTTTTAAACATTCACATACTGCACTGATGTTCAGTGGGACTCTTGATTGAAAAAAAGAGAGAAAGAAAAGAAACAGGCACCATTTTAATCTCTTGAAGATTGTGTTTATGTCGTGTTGGACTGAGGCAGAGATTCTAGTCTGTTTGCGTAAACCTTTTGCTTTCCTCTGCTCTCACCTCATTGTGACAATGTCTATTTTTAAACAGGTGCCTAAAGAAAAGGGATGTAAATGTGCGTAGAGGGACTCATGCACTGCAAACTGGCAAATTGAAATTGAATTCCCAGATTCAAAAATGAATCTCTGAGGAGACACACATGCAGCTTCTTTACAGGGTCAGCTATCAAACAAGACTGAAGCAGTCCACTAACTGGACTTTCGACACAGGGTGTATGTGGGTTTTAAAGTGAACAGCAATCCCTATTAGCTCATTTCCTCTCCATAATGGCTGCTGTCAGACAGTAGAAGCAAAAGTATACATAAGGGTAAAACTGATATGGAAGGATGGAGGAAGCCAGTCCATCTTCCTATCTCTTTAACAGCTCAGGATCTTTGGATAAGAAATCACTGGGAGGTGTTTTTCCCTTTGATTGAGACAGGGCTTGTCTTTGTGTGGGTGGCTGGCTGTCCCTGAAAAGAGCAAGAAAAAAAGGGAACAAGTGAAAAGAGAGTAAGAGAGCAAGAAAGACAGAGGACGTGTGAGAGAGAAAGGGGGGTTGGATGGGGAAGCAAGAGAGCAGATGGCCCAAGCTAATGGCCAACTCTGTGTCCTCCCTGGCCCAGTGTGAGGGACAGAGCGAGGACAGCCGCCAAGTGTGTGTGTGTGTGTGTGTGTGTGTGTTAGGTAGAGGTGTTAGTAGTGCATGAAGGTGTCTCTGCAGAGAAGTTGGAGGGAGGACAAGTCTCATGATCTTTGTACTAAACAATATCAAAATACTATGCTTTGTATACTGTGCATTTGTATATTGACTCACAAGCAGTACAGTATATGATCTCAGAAAGTCTTATTGGCTGCTCCAAGACTTGAGATGAGTAAGCAAACTGACAATATTTAGGGTAAAAATAGAAGATAGACATGGCAATTGGATGCATTTTCTCAGACTTGTCCTGTCCTTAAAAACATTTTATTTTTTCACACACACTCTGTCTCTTTATCTGTCCTGGTATTACACTCACTTATATGATCCTCCCTAATGAGGCAGCTTTAAGAAAAGGTAGGGGGTGACAGACTCCCTGGAGTTTAAACATGCATTTCAGTAGTATTACACATGCCCCTTGAAAGATTAACCATTGCAGGAACATGTACCAAATATGAGAATTCTAGTCCACCCCCATATGCACATATATACTGTATACTGAAGTTGCTATAGGCTGTAACACATGCTATGGAAACTACTTACATACACCGGGTAGGAAATAGAACAGAAATCCCATTACTTCTGATGTGACCAAATGGATTTTCTGGCACACACAGCAAAAGTAGGATGTGCATGCTGCCTATAGGAGTGCCTAAACCAGAGCGGGATGGGAATATGGAACCAGTGCACAGGTTATGGAGAATATAAAGTAGTAAAAGATATGCATTTGTTTAAATCTGCAGGGGTCTTTAAACTAGCTGGGTATTAAATTGATTCCTTTCGACCACTATAGCCAATTTTCCCATGATACCCCCCTTTTTTCATCATTGACAATGAAGCCTCTCCTGCTCATAAAGACACGGAGCCAAGTAGAGCAGGAGTCTAGCCAGCCTGAGTGTCTGATGACATGGAGGAAGCCTTTGATGGGAAATAGCCATTTATCCAGCAATCAGCAACCATCAACAGAAGGCAACACACAGGCAGGGTTGAATCCCTGTGCAATTTTTTTTTTCTTGAATCAAAACTAGTCCTGTACAAAACACACCATTCATTTATTTGTTCATTTATTCGTTCACTTTCAGTAGTCACTTTTTTATACAGGATATGGTTGCAGTGGATCCAGATCCAGTCCTGGGCACAGTAGGTGCAAGGCAGATGAATTCACCCAAGACATGATGCCAGGTCTATCACAGAGCACCATGCATAGCCAGATTCACACAGTCACTTACACTTACAGGCAATTAAGCACACCCAGTTTGCCATGCTGTATGGTTTTGGACAGTGTTAGGAAACCAGAGAACCCAGTGGAATCCCATGCAAACATTGGAAGAACATGTGACGCTTCACACTGTAAGGAACCTGAGATCAAGATTGAGTCAGAGATCCTAGACCTGTGGAGCCACAATGGTACCTACCTGCTGTACTACTGTGCAGAAGTTTGTATGTACTTAGATAATCCTGAATGTAATGAATGCTAGTATGGAAAAAGTTAGTAACCATGTCCATCTGGTCAGGGTCTGTCCCAGGAACAATAAGAATAAGGCAGGAGAATTCACTGTAGAGTGCCATGCACATACACCATGCACGTTCATGATGTCACCATGTTTCCCTAGCTTATATGTAAACATGATTTGGGAAAATGGAGGATAGGTATGCTGGTTTGACCATATAATCTCTCCCCAAGTGGTGTCTCCTGAAGCCAAATCATCTCACTGTCAGCTGTCCATGCTTGGCCTGAGAAATCTGGATCTCAAGTTCTGATGCACGTTTGAAGGCATGCTGCAAGTCTATGAAAAAAAGCATATAAATCAGACTGGTCTTCACATCAAATAGAGAGAAGGTTCAGCACCAGAACACAAAGAAATACACAGGTTTGAGCAAAGATAAGTGAAAGGCAGTGTCTGGGGGATAGCAGCAGTTCGGCTCTCTCACAACTGCAGATCAAACTGTAAGTATTGTTCTGTAAACATTTAGGCCAGTCTTAATTGTTATACCACTGGAGCATTATCCATAATGGATAAAATATTTTGCACCAAGACGTTGTTTTTCTCCAAAATGAAAAAGCCAGCTGCAGCTGGAAATGTAACCTAGGTTTTGTGCTTCCTTGTTTCATTTCTCCACTGCTTGGGTGTCAGTCACTGACAGGGGATAAGCTAAGGGGATAAGAACAGTGGCAAAGCTCCTGGTAACAGATTTATCACACATTTCTGTGGTCGATCAGGAGGTCATTTGACAGCTTTTTTTTAAATGAATACTTGTGGTGGGATTTAGATCTCTTTATCGTTTTTAAAGCCTTTTATATGGTTGCACGATAAGGAGCAGCTAGATAAGTACGGGTCATCAATTTCTCCTCTTGCATCACTCCATGAAATGTGTAATGTTAGGTTACCAGGGTAACACTAGTACTATGGGGCCTATCAAGGAAGTAATTAATTCTTTAGGACAGACTGTTAAAAGGAATGGTATCTCCTTTATAGCTCTTAACAGACGTTTACCATCCAGGATCTCGGTGTTGACACAAGAGCAGCTGAATGAGCACATATAACAGGCAGGCATGTGCACTTGTTAGGATGATTGTTGCATCATGCTCCTTGTTAAAAACAGTGCTCATAGAAGCTAGGACAAGCAAGTGGGATTAGATGGAGGACACTCAGCTTAGAGGACATTATCAAGTCTGAATAAGAGTTGAATAAATTATAAGAGCATGCAAAACATCTTTGCATGAAACAGTCGCTTGCAGTGCTTTACTATGACTGTAGGCCTCAAGCTTGTAGGTGTTTCTTATGGGTTTAATTCCACCCACTTTTAGCAGCCAGGTGAAAAGGTTTATGGTGTAGTTGTGGCTGAGCGTACTTTTTGTCCCAGTATTGCTTACAGCTTTCCCTGAGTTGGAAAGAAACTACTACAAATTGATGACTGTCTAAATGTGGATTGCTGACTGAATAGAGCAATTGCCCTTTTCAAGGAGACACAGAGTTAAGGAAACCTTTTTCTTGCCAGTAAATGGGGTGAATGTGTGTTTGGCAGAATGAGATAGCCCAAAGGAAGCTATTGCTTCTCAGGCAGTGCAACACAAGGATTTCCAGACCTCCTTTACACGTAGGTGCAGGTAGATGATGCCCGGGTGTTGAACCGAGAAAAATTGTGGTTGTAATTAAGTGTGGGTAATAGGTCAATTTTAGATCCTTAATGATCAAAATGTCTTTAAGATCTGTTTTGTTTACTGTGATACTAAACACATTTTGTAAGTTGCACTGAAGATGCTCAGACATCGCATCCCAAGCTTGTGTCCTTCCTGAAAGAAACGCAAGCAAACCAATAACATCCAAATGTAGACAGTTTCTTTTAATCTAAAAGGGACATTTCATAATTATTCTTTTGGACCCCCTAATAATTTCTGGGTTGCCTACAACAACACACAACAAAACACACGTGCAAGTGAAGTGAATCTTCAGTACATAGACAGTAAAGGTGCAGGCTGACTGTTCTTGGTTGATGATCAGTTGTTTGCAGTATTTTCTCCCTCCCCAGACACAATGGACATAAGGAAATTCTTTACAAAGAAGTAAGTCAGAATTTCCCCACAGGACATTTATTCTGATGAACAGTTCTGTGTGTAATGATTTCCTTCAAAGAAGAAATCCAACCAGTATGTTAACTGCTTTGGTAAGACCTAGTCGTATAAGTGTACCAGTTTGCTGGTAGTGTGCATTCATACAAGGGTAAGGGCAAGACTTCGTAACGAGTTCAAGAACAACAAGCAAAGTGTAAATGAGCAGCAGGTAAAAATTATTATATAACTGTGGCATCACTGTAGAATTCAAGAGGTTGAGACCTGCAAAGGTCCAGTGACTGTTGGGTAACAGATGACCATAATGTACAGTGATATGAGTAAAATGACAAGATTTCTAGCTACTCTATGGTTTGATACAGATATGTTTTAAAGTAAGCATATGAAGAAAGGTGCCAATTAAATGTGGAAATTAGACAAAGAGATACTTCATTAAGAGGTCGTTAATGAAGAACCTTCATTTTCTTAATATAACCTAATATACGTAATATAACAGCAGGCGTCAAGGCTGATATATATATACTTACACCATAGTGTGTAGAAACACAGAAAATAGCTCATAGAACACACACACATATATATATATACACATACACATGATTAAATAAATTGTTAAATTGCCAATGTGTCTTGTTTCTTTAAATTTCATCTAGTCCACCAAATGAGTCAATGACAGAATAAGCTGTTTGGCAATGGCAGAGAAGATCTGGCGAATTTTTCATGGGCGCAACCCACATACTCACAACATCCCACAAATGCATCTTAAAATTGTAATACCAATTTAAAAGGGATATGAACAGGCTTTCCAACGAAATAAATAACGGATTTATTGCCAAGAAGCACTGTTATAACAAAGAAATAATCAACCAAACACAAATTTCCACAAATTTTGTGCTATTAAACATGCCAAACTTGTGGATCGTGGAGCAGGAACTAGGTGTTCATAGCTGCAGGATCTCAGGTGCAAATGGAATTCACCACCCCATCCCATTAATGCTCTATTGGGCTCATATCAGCTAGATGTTTAGGCCAAGGCATTTGTCACTCTCCAGAATGATCCTTTAACCAATTCTGGACATCTTGGGCCCGATAGCATTATGCATTATCATCCCAGTATATCCCATCATTGTGGGATTTCCATGGAGCTCTGTAAATGGTCACCAAGCAGTTAAAACATAGCAGGATCAGGGAATGGTAAATGTCTGCACAAATGGCACCAAATACCCATTATGTAAATAATAATATTCTGATAATTCACATAGCCTTGCCAGGAACACACTAGCGTTCAACCTCACCCATAAGAAAACACCTCACAACTTACAGAGTTGTGCACGTCCCCAAGTCATCCCCTGATGCCACTTCATAATCAGTTTACACATAAATAGGCTTGGGCAAGTAGCTGGTTAAGTAGTTGCCTCCTTGGACCACCATCTTATAATATGTAATAATGTAAGTATGTGATGCTTCAAAGATGCTTCTCACTTACTTCTGTAACCTGTCTGATAATTACTGTCTCTTTACTCGAATGATCACCAACATTAGTGGAGTAATAATCACTGATTAATTCAGTCATTCCACCCAGCTGACTACATTTCTCATTATTAATGTCTTTTATTAACTTACATAAGCTCATGTTTACACAATTGCACTTTCTGACTAGACAGTATACAGCTATAGAAGGGATCTTAATATTGGATTCATAATGGTATGGGGTTTGTCATTCTATGAGACCCCTAAACTTGTGAATGCCAGGTGAATAGTATGGGTGTCTTCTTGCTGACAAGTTACACCCGTTCATGTCCTGCATTCATTCGGATGGGTTTGGCCTTTTCCAACATGACACGTGCATATAGAGATGCCAAATTATGGTCAGAGGAACACTCATCTGAGTTTGGAGTTTTGCTAGACATCTGGGATGCCATACGATGGACTGTACCACACAGAAATCCTACGCCAAAATTATGGACCGTTCTACAGGAAGTATGATGTGGATTGCCTACAGAATATTTCCACAAGCTTGTGGAGTCCATGTCCTGCTGGAAATTTACCAAGTATTAGACTGGTGTACCAGTTTTTCTGGTACTTAAGTGTAGTTGTATATATACTCCTGTTTTATACTTTCTTTTCATTTATATCTTTGCCAGTGCTCCATCATTCTGGTTGTATAGCTATAATAAAACACTTGGAGAAATTATCCCCCATGCACATTATTCATTCTCTTTCTCTTCACCTGAGACACTAATTGGAAGAAAAATCACACCCTCCACCCTCATTCACACACTCATTCACATGCTCTCTCCCTCTCTATTCCTCTTCTTTCAGCTACTTAGACACGTAAAGAAATATAAATATTATATGCTAAAACCAGGCAACTTTAAGTGGCATGGTACTAGTCCAAATGCTTGATCAAATAATTGCAAGAATCTACTGTGCACATTGGTCTTAGTTACAGGCTTTTTTTCTGTCCACTGGCCATGTATTTTTTAGCTAGGCTCTGCTCTCTGTGGACAGAACTCCATCATTAGCCACAGTACCAGAGCATTATGTTCCCTTATGCCTGGCCTTGTGTGATAACCACTTAAGCACTTGCAGTTGAGGACCATTTCCGAATGAATGGGAAACGTTCTCTTGTAAGTGTATCTGTAGCTTACATAGGTTTAATTTCATCTTTTATTTCCTCTCAAGCTGAATTGGTCATATGATCAGACACTGATGGCTTGATTGGTTACATTTAACTATTCCTATATATTTAACTATAGAGCAGTGTTAGACTTTTAGTAGATAAACTACTAATTACCTATTTTTTATTTACTTATTTTTAAAACGTGACTCCAGATTTTGCCCTGTCCCACTCATGCTGATTAAAATAGCCATCACTGGACAAGCTTATGGGCCAGTGGGAGTGCGACACGGATGAGCTGTCTCTAATGGCAGGGTATGTGAACTGTAGAACTGCAAACAAGCTTCTCTCAGTGTCTGCCTCAGAGACATTCTGAACCAGGCCAAGCTTCCCTGCATCGCCCTGCTATTAATAGTCATCCTCCAGAGGAGCTGCATTGAGGAGGAGACAGAGTTAGAAAGAGAGAGAGAGAGAGAGAGAGACAGAAAAAGAGACAAGGAGGGAGGCTTATTACACTCCATACTCCCCCAGGTCCTTTCACCCACGTGCTACCACCCAGGAGACCGGCCGAGTCTGGCGAGTCGCCAAGGTCAACGCTTTATCTTGAGGCCAAGGTCAGGCTCCTTATCACTCAGGCCTTCATGCAACACTCTGGCGAATTCATTCATCCTCATGTATCTTGTTGATCTTGTTATTTCATTACTGTAGAATAACAATGCTGCGGCATTTGTTCTGCCAGAAGGCGTATATGTTTTCCGAAAAGAATCAATCTGGCTATCTGTTTTCATGCTTCTCTTAATTACGACCCACTCAGCCAGTATTTTGTCCCCTGAATTGTACTGAACTGAGGTTTGACATGATGCTGAAGTGCCTTTATATAACTCTGATATTGCCCCATCATAACACCACCTGTTATGCTAAATGTTACAGCTGTCGCATCATTATGTAACATAACATTAATCAGTATGTGAGAACGCCGTGCCGTTGCATTGTGGATTGTAGCGCAAGCTGCAGATAAAACACTTTTCCCACATCTCTGTGTTATTCATAAACCATGCTAACCGTCTAGCTCCTGCATTGGTAATTACAGTCATGTTAATTGAAAATGGCCCCTGTTGTTTGACAAGCTGTAATATGTCTCCAGATTAATCCTCGGTGCCGATCAGTCCTTGCTTCCAATTAAATGGCTGATAATGTCACATGCTATGTGAGCCATATGGGGTAAGAGACCTGCTTAAACTTGGTGAACTGTGGATCTGACCCTACCAGTTGTTCATAATCCAGACAGCCTTCTAGTGGAGTCCTAATCAAAGCGAGGCTATTTAATTCTGCTACAATTATCTGATTTCACATTCAGATACCACTGCCTTATTATACGACTAATAGACAAAGCTGCATATATTTGCACACTCTGAATAAAACTTTGGAAATTAGTTTAACAGGTGATCATACTGGACTGATTTAATAAGAGAATATACAGGAATAATAATTGAAAAGGTGTGTGCAATTCTTTAATAGACAGCCTAGAGCTTTCTGAGAAAGTATACACTATAAAAGTTGACTTCCTAAAAGTTGTTACTATTCACAAATAGCCTTAAACCTGCTGCTTTTGTTAGAGGTTTACATTTTATTCAGCTGAAAGTTTTATTTGCTGGTGTGCCACTTGTGTTTTGCTGCTTCTTTATTTGTCCCTTTTTTCTTTTTTTTTTTGGTTACATTTCCATTTTTGTGGTCAGAAATGAATGCATCTAGGCTGAAGCAGGCGCAATGGTGCAACACATAGTGTGATATTTGAAATCCGCTGACACAGTGATATTCTGATTGTGTTCCCATCTGCTGGCACACCACCTCTTAGAGCAAACACAATGCCACAAACTGTTGTTCAAATGCAGATTTCACAGCCTTGTTTAAAACAGACAGAATTTTCTGTATTTCTAACAAATAGAAAAAACAAGTAAGCTATAAAATCACGTTTATTCATGTGTCATGTTATTAATAAATATGATAAAGAGCATCATATAGTTTATAGAATTAATAACGCTACACCATATGAGCACCATACTGAACACAATTCTGTTGTAATCCGAGGTGTAGGATTTCTGTGTTCCACGGTGTGGTTCATGGCAATCCGCATATGTCGTATAACATTAAGATCTGGTGACTTAGCTGGGAATGGCAAAACTCTAAACTCAGATGAGTGTTCCTCTAATCATAATTGGGCACCTCTATACGTGTTTTGTCCTGTTGAAACCCATCAGGATGAATGCAGGACATAAACAAGTGTAGCTTGTCAAAAAGGAGGCACACAGTCTTCACCTATGTTTGTAGATATACCAGATATACTCATGAAATACCAGCTAAACAATTATGAAGCCACCACCAATCCATTATGGAACCACCACCAATCTGTACCAGTTTATCTGGCACTTCAGTATATAGGATAGCATCTACAAATACATCCTTTACCTGATTCCTGATTTATTATTTACATTCATTTACCCTTGAAGTTGTCCAATATATGATCGTGATATGAAGACTTCGCTGTTACTGCTTTTGTCTATCCATCCATCCATCCATCCATCCATCCATCCATCCATCCATCCATCCATCTATCTGTATTCATATTTTTGACCTCTTTCCTTTTTATTTACAGTTGGCTTTCAAAGGAAAAAATCAAGTCTTACTGATGTATTTCTGTGACATAGAAGACAAAAATGCACTGGTTGTAAATGATGTCTGTCAGTTCATCGTTTCTATTCCTGAAATATCGCTGTGAAATATATGAGTTAAATTTAATCATATATCATTATGAAAATGTCACTGCACTGCGCACAGGTTTTTAAATGGAATAGGGAGGACCTGATTTGATTGGATGATGCGGCAGATTGTCCAATCACACCTCTTTACAGTTAAGCAATTTTTCACTATGCACAGACGGATGGATCTAGATATAGATGATATATAATGCTACAGTTGGGCTTGAGTCTTTCTCTAGGGATTTGACCATGTTTCAGATCTTTTGCAGACTCTTTATTTTGGGTACCTTTTCATTTTGTAATAACGAATGGTTAGAAGATTGATAGATCTTCCATGCCAAACTTTTAATCAGGGCTGTGATTACCAAATGATGCTAATTCCTTTTGAAGACGTTCTAAATGACAGTGTGATCTGAACCGCAGATACCTCATTAGCCCTTAGATGGGCCGTTCTCTCCACCGCACCAGCACAGAGCAACAGCTGTGTGCGTGCTACCTTAATTAACACTGTACTTCATGCTCACGCTAGCACGCCTCCGGGGAGAGGACTGTCTCCACCATATTCTTCCTGCAGCAGCCTCTACAAGATGCAATCCTTTGGCTGGAACATCAGTACAGCAGGATGCTTTTGATTTTCCCGAGCTTGTCCTGTTCTCGATGTGAAATTAAATAAATATATATATAATGCAGTAACAGACTCAACTTTCAATGCTTAGCATTCTTAATTGACCTTGGGAATATGTTCCTACCTTGAATTTGGATCAAGAGGGCTGCAGTAGGACATGGCTATGTTTTATATTCAGTGTGTAGCTGCATACTGTAGGTTGTGGAATAAATTATTTACCCTCCAGATAGAGGCTAGAGGATGAGCATTTCTACTGAAAACCAACTGCAGAGAAAAATACAGACATCCTAATATCAGCTCTATAGTGTCCTATATTTTTACACCGTTAATTGTTCATTAACCACCACTTAGCACGATATATGAGAAGAGATACAATTGGAAATTGTGTCATTTTTGGATTTTGGAAAAGACATTTGTAAGTCATACTCATGCAGACATAAAAACATGCCGTGTTTCCTAACAGTGAGTACAGAGCATGGAGAGAAACAAAATGCAATGCTATTGTTTCTTCCCTCACCACTCCTACCGTCCTGCTTTATCGGGTAATTGAAGCCAATGTTGCTACCTGATATTGTTCTCAGTCCAATCAGAAAGACCGGAATAGATACCAGCATATTGACCTGCACGGCTGGCAGCAGGGAATTAAAAGCACTCCAGTAAGCATGAGTTTTGCAACAGCCCAGAGACACTCTGCTAACAAAAAACGGAAACATCCACCCTGGCCAGTTGTAGTCCTAGGATGCCATATGGACCGGCCTTGTGTTTGGTTGTTTTTTGAGAGGCTTACATCTGATTCTGCCTATTGCCCTCCATTGCACCATTCTGCTAAGGTGCCGTTGTTGCATCCAAATGTCTGTCCTGGCATTAGTGTGGCTCAGCATGCCAAAATGAGCCCTTTCTCTCTATTAGGATTTGTCCCTGGAGGGTCTGATTCTGAAGGAGGAAGAAAACTGACACAGCACACACGGACGACCACGCCAAAGGCAAATGTTTAGGCTAATTGGTGACAACAGATTTATTCTTTTTTCTTCCTTTCCCCGTGTTTACTTTGCAATGGCTGGGGCATGCATCCAAAACAGAAAGGGTGCAAATAATAATTGTGACCAATTCAGCGTGAAGAGGATAGTCACGTTCAGTCCCGGATGTCTGTCCTTTTGTCAAGCTGTGGGGGATATCAACAGTCAGTCAGAGAAAGCTATTCAGATAGAAAGAAGCTCTTCAAAGACACACAGAATGGAGGCACAGGGAGGTGACACAGGTACCGCTTCATATCCTCGCTAACACAAGCTTATTCAACATGTGCCCTTTCTGCCTTAATGTCACTATGGGGACTATTAATATCATCAGGGCCTGGCTGAGATTTACGTCCCCCCATCCTCACCAGTGTTTGAACTGCTCTTGTCTCCATCACTGGCCTGCTTGCACGCTGACACATCAAAGCCTGTCACACTCAAAAGAGCAGACTGAGAGGACTGGCGGGGCCTCTGAAAGCGATTTATGAGTGCAAGCTGACAGACAGGCGGAACACTTTTGGCTAATGGTCTTTTTTTGGTCATTGTTATGGTTTTAGTGTTAAGAAGTAATGCTACTTTGGGGCATTTGGCCTTTGTGGAGGCAAAGATGCTTAAGTTAGTATATCTGTCTACTAATATACTATAGAATGCTTCCCACATGTCCTTGAAAACACAGATTGGAACACAGATTAAACATAGACCACATGTGTTATAGTTTAAGTCACTCATGTAGAAAAAACAATATTAGCATGGCGGTATGGTGGCACCTCAGGTAGTGTGTGTGCTATACAGCTCCAGAGAAACTCTGGTCTTTGTCGGTGAGGGGTTTGGTGTGTTCTGGTGCGTTTGGTGTGTTGTAGCCGGTTTTCTCCCACCTCTCAAAAAACACAGATGGCAGACGAAATGGATGTGCTAAATTGCCATAGGTGTGAGTGTGTGTGTGTGTAAATGGGTGTGTATGTGGTTGATGGATTGCCGCCCTGTCCAGAAAGTATTCCTGCCTAAAGCCCAATCTGGATGAATGACCAATTGAATGACCAATATTAAAGTGGTATTGGGAAATTTAATTAAACTTGATGAAAATATTAGCAGACTTTCTTCATATTCTTACCAAATTTGTGTTTTTTATGCGCTTCAGGGTCAAATTACTTTTATATTGTTTTCATACATTCCATGAAACCTGATTTTTAATACATTTTAGCTGCTTCTTTTGGATTTTAAAATAATTTCTCTCCAATTTCATCACTGATTAATAAGTCCAACTAGCTTGTCCCCACTCTATACCATAGCACCTATCAGCTCATGAGGTTGAAGGTCAGCATATGCTTCCTGTGACATGTAAAACCAGTAAAATCTTTCTAAAGTGTGTTTTACAGTATGTGGTATCACATTGTAGCTGGATGTACAATGTCAGATAGGGCTGTTCTTTTCTGTATAAATAAACTAACAGATGCCTACGGTTGGCTAGAGTCATTCTGACTGTCAGGAGTAATACTAGAGATCAGGGCTAAATTCCCTCTTGTTTGGATAACTGAGGCATTGTTAGGATTTAAACACAGACTCTCCAAAATAAAGGCCACTGCTTGATCAGTGGGCCTCTTGGGTAGCCAGTATCAAGTGTATGAATCTATTAATTGATTAATTAATTCATCCATCCATCCATCCTTCCCTGGGCAGCCGTGGCCTTGTGGTTAGGGAACCGGTGGGTATATCTGCCCTGCAAAAAAACTGGAGAATTGTCCAGGGTGTTTCTGCCCAATAAGTGCTGGGATAGACTCCAGTGCTTCCTACAACCCAGTAGGATCGGCGGTTTGGATAATAAATAATAAGGATAATATCAGCAGATGTGCTTCTTTGATGTCCTATTTATTAGCCACAGAGAATGAACTGAAAAATGGCTGAATGAAACACTGATTTTCCAGAACCACTGAGTCAGAATGCACTTTAAACCTTAATAAATAGTGAATCTGCTCAGTTCATTTAAAGTCGTAGATTTCCAATAGACCTTATTGTTTTTCAAACCCTGTCCATAATTGGACACAGCACGCTCAGGTGCCTGTATATTGGTCTAATAATTACAAGAGCATGCTTCAGACTTCTGTTTCTTTTGTCCTGCAGTCTATGTAGATGAAGGAGATTTATTTATAAGTTCTTATTTCTTATGTGGCTTCTCTGGATATGCAGAGTGCATATTTATCTCTGCCTTTCTGTTCAGGACTCGGTAAACAATGCTTATTTTATTGCGAGTGCAAGCTGGATATCCTCAAGCAAGTGTTTCTGTATTTTCTGCTAAGATGGATTCTAAATGCTGTTGGCAAAACAGTAGACTCTGTGTGTGTTTGAGAGAAAGAGTGAGAAAGAGAGTGAGTGAGAAAAGAGAGAGAGCAAGGGAATTGCATCAGGGTATGTGTGGCTAATTTTTTATGTGCTGCAATCTAGCTTAGAATTATGAGAAGGTTTGGGTTTCTACTCTAAAGGTCTGAGTGTCTTTACTTATGTTTCTGAGTATGTCTTGGGCTGACATGCAATTTAAAATGCATCATTTGAAGAGCCGGTACAGGATTTGCTGCAGTACGTCCATGACAAGGGTATTATAGAAGTGATGCAACAGTAATTACTCTTTATGCAAATGAATGAATCATACAACATCCCTATTTTGATCATCTATAAGCAGCTGAGAGATAGAAGCACAGCGTCTAGAAGCCAAAATCTCATTTCTAGCTCGGTGTGTGTGGCTACCGTGTCCAGACCCAGACGTTGTCCTATCCGGACTGAGGCCTATAAACAGTAAAATGTTGAGTATTATTAATTTTAACAAAGAATATCTATTTTATTCTGCGTCACTTTTCCAGCAGACCAATCTTATGTGCTGTCAGTATCACATGTGAAGCTTCTCAGCCAATCAGAAGTGTGTATTATGATAGCACGGTAGACAGTCACTGACTCAGTCACACAAACACATGGGAGATTGGAGCCAGAGAAGAGCTCATTGACATGGCGGTGCTTGGTGAACAGAGAAACAGTGAAAACTGAGCTTTGAACCAAGAGTTTGTTCTTCACACAGACAGTTTAAAACAAATGTGTCTTGTGTTCTTAGACAAAAGTCAGATCTAACGGTCGAGAAAATAATCAGACCCACTCAAGTCTGAACCCACTTTATTTATTATTCATTAGCATTTACATTTACGGCATTTGGCAGACGCTCTTATCCAGAGCGACTTACAAGGTTACTGGTATTACAGGTAGGC
>JAOVVF010000048.1:14516688-14529849 GCA_028565595.1 Duopalatinus emarginatus
ACAGAATAAATATGTAGAATGGATAAATATTTAACTGAATACAGAATGAATATGTAGAATGGTTAAATATGATATAACATTTACAATGTCCAGTGTGTGTAATGTGGGCAGTAGTTGTCTTTATGTAATGTGGTGTAGTGGATAGTGTAGTCAGATATGTAAGGGCTACCTCTGTCAGGACTACAGTACCCAGCAGCGCCAGCATGTCACCCAACTCCTAAGCTCAGCACCTTGTTTGTTGTTAAATAGGTTTGAGCCCTTTCATTTGTTTTGAGAATAGCCTAGCATAACCCTAACAAGATATTCCTCTCCCTGTGGGATTTTTGGTTCCTATACAAGTTATGTATAAACACCCTGCCCTGACATAATTACACCATAAGTATACCCCTTAATTATAAGTGAATTATATCTTGTATATGTACCATTTGTACTTACTTTTACTTTGTTTATATACTTTGTAGATATTGGTTAGACTTATTTTATATTGGTTGGTGTGGTACAGTGGTCACATCATTGGCTTCCATGTGAGAGACCTGGGTTCGATTCCCGGTCTGGGCAGCCAGTCTGTGCTACACCAATAAGGGTCCTTGAGCAAGACTGCTAACATTACGTTGGCCTACCTGTAATACCAGTAACCTTATAAGTCGCTCTGGATAAGAGCGTCTGCCAAATGCCGTAAATGTAAATGTATATTAAATACTATGCTATATTAGATAATATAGAAGTATAAACTGTATATTGTATTGTCTAGAGTGAGATGGCTAAATAACATTACTACTATACTATACTAATTATTAAAGCAGCTAATAACTAAGGCTGTGCTTCACCTTAAACTAACTGAACTGTAACCCCTTGAGACAATTTGGTTCCAAGCTGCCTTTTTCTCAAAAAAAAAGGCTCAAATGTCCCTAAATAGCCCATATGCCCAAACTTTCTCCTGGCCCCAACACACACACACAGGAGTTAACCAAGAGAGATGTTTTTGTCGATGCATGAGCAGTATCCAGATGATCCTGTTTCATTTGGACTGCATATATCATGTAATGCAAATAAATGATTCTGCACAAAAGGCTGTTGTCATGTCGAACCTCCTGAGGCAACTATTATAGTGCAAACACTTAAGTATACTCTATTTGTCATTCTATCCTAAAATTCACTAAAATCTACCCACATTTCTTCTCTGCTGTACTCAGTTCTTCAGTGTTTCCTTCTTGTCTCACCATGTTTCCCACCTTGCATCCCTCCTCCACACTCCTGCCCTGCTCTCTTTCCTTTATCATTAATTGATGTTGTCGCACTTCATTAGAGCCGTTTGTACTGGAAAGGAGTTTGAAACTCATTTTCTCTGCATGTTTCAGCATCGTTAATTTCTTGTCTCCATTGTGACCCATAGCAAACTCATTGCCATTCTAATTCCCAGTCCATATTTTGTGCCGCCCTCCTCTCGCCACCACTCTCTAACCTCTTGCTCTGGCCCATAACACTGGCTGAAACGAAAGTGCTGTCATCACTGCCTGTGTTTTGCTGCTTCAGCGGACTAATGTAACTGCTAATTGTTAGTTTAATTCGACTTGTGACCTTAATCATAATCGCAATTTCTCATATGAGACGTCAACTATGACTACGTTGGACATTCACACCATGGCAGCAGACATCATGTTAATGATGTTTATGTTGACCACAATCACCATTTAGTTTAATTTGAATATTAAGTCATTTGTATTGATGGATGGATGGATGGATGGATGGATGGATAGGCAGATTTCTCAGAGTCTCATAACAGAATTTGATGCTGACAGACACACAAGTGCAATAGACACATTTGAATTTCAAACCAAAGGAATGTCCAAATAATCAGGGATAAATAGGGGCAGCATGACAGAAAATGGTCAGTGATAAATAGATTTCAAGCAGCAGATGGGACTGAAGAATCACCTGGGGGAGGGCTGCTGGAAAGGATAGGAACAATCTGTTGAAGTAGCATTGTGTTTTGAAAATGTGTAGCTTCGTATGCTAATAGAAATAGGGAAATACTTTTTTGGCAGTTTACTTTTTTATCATTTTGTTATATTCTTTACTATGAAATACAAAGGAAGTATAGAAGAAGCCCCAATATCTTTCATTCTCCATTCTGTTTATATCTACCTGTTAATATATCTTGCGTGCTTATGCCATATGTTAATGTTCCCCCAAGCTTCCCCAGGTCAGCATATGTTTTCTGACATTAACTAATTACATGTACATAAGATATTTTAGCCCAAGTTATGTTTACATGTTTACATGAATACATGTTGCTGTTTGGATAACATGTGTCTGATTATTTTCTTTTATTATAGTTAGCTTCTTGCTCTTTCGTATGACGTGCTAAAAATGACGAGCGGTGCTCTTTTTAGCATGTATGTTACAACGTCTTTATTACGATGCTATATACATATTTTTGGGAATTTGTGTACATCATATAGCATTTCCTATGAGATCAGAGTGGACAGAATACTTATTTAAAGCATTGACACATGAACATTAACATGAAAACATAGGGCACACCTAGCTAAAATTATTGCATGATGTAGGCTGTCATGACATTAAACATGTCACCTATAATAACAATTGCCAAAAATGATAAAAAACACTTCGATACAACTGTGTATAAGGGGAGTGATAACAGTGTATATCATTAATGACACACTTTATGACAATTGTATATTTTTTAAAAAGTCGCTAATGAAACATTTTATGACAATAAATCTTTCATGACATGTTTTATTATAAATATCATTCATGACACTTTTCATTACAGTGCATATATTTCATATTTTATTTTTTATAGAATCATTAATGACTTTCAGAAAAATTGGATATTTTTATAGCATTAGCATTTCATGACAATGTATATCATTTAAATCACATTTCAAGACAATTGTATATCTGTCATGACATTTCATTATAGCATCGTTAATGACACATTTTGTGACAGTGTATATCATATTTCAGCATGCACTGTTCATGACATAAAATTAAAACATATATCATCTATGACATGTCCATGACATACTTAAACCTCAGAATTGGTGTTTATACTTATAGGTTTCTTCGTGTTTACGTTTACCTTCTGATTTCTTCTCTGTTAAACAGGATATTATATTTACACATACCTGTGCCGTACTTAGAATTTTAATTGCCCTCAGACACACAAAGACATCAGAGAAGCGATTAAAGCCGAATCTTAGCAACAGGTTATCGTGAGTCACTTAAATAGGATAGAATTAAAGAGGTTTTTGTTGTTGTTGTTATCTTCGCTGTATGATGGGATAGTAATGATGACCGTAGTAATGATGAATCAACTGTTTTATATAATTTACTCTGCAGCTCGAGTTCCTACACATTGTTCAAACACACTGTGTAGGATGACCTGAGCTCCTTTTATCTGAGGAGGATTTAGTCAGAACTGTTTAACATCTCACTTTGCTTTTTAAATATGTCCCAGATCACATGTGTTAAAGAGCTAACTAACAAGCACAGACTGTTTTAATGGGGACGAGGGACAAAGCCACATGCTTTCGCTAGATAGTAATTAGTGGATTACGGCTCGAAACTTGTGCAGGATTAGGGTAAGGTCACAGCAAAGGTTAATTGAAGATAAATTGTAAATTGTAATTTGAGTTGTGTGATGCTCAGGGCCACTAAAGAGAACTAATTAGGTTTGGATAATGCTGTGAAAAATTAAAGTCGAAACTTCAGCAGTGTTTCTTAAAGACACAACTGCAATTTTACATTAGAAGAAGATGAGAAAAAAGAGCCACTTTGAAGTGATTTCTTTTTATATCTTAGACTGTGATTTGTGTGTGTCTGGTTGTGTAAAAATGTGGAAAAAGCATAAACCCTGTGCAAAAGAAAACATTACAGGCAGAGTCTGCGGATGCTCGGATCTGCCAAATTGACTAGAACAACATGTCTGCTTTTTTATGGCTACATATACTAATGAATATATGTAAAAATATGAGACATCGTCAACACGGACAAATCGCTCTAGTACTCGACGTGTGGTTTACTGGACCTGATTGGCACTAATCAAAACGGCTGAAGGGCAGGTGTCGCGTTTTTTTTCTGCCCCTAAGTAAACACAAAAATATATTAAGTTTCTTGAAATTACATCTCAGATATCTTCAAATAATGAAAAAATAATGAGAGCTCTTTGAAGTCAACATGGTTAAGAAGAACAATTAGCATGCGCTCACACACACACACACACACACACACACACACACGCATTTAAACCACCATTTCAATGATGTTGCCCTCTAATTCTGTATCACCAACAACATGCCCACTAGCTGCACCCACAATTTATTCGATTACACATTCATAGTATTACTTTAGTAAATGAAAGCCCCTGGAATTTTAATAATGTGCAGATTACTCTCACTTAAATAATGCCTCAGAAAACATGCTTTAACAATAAACCAGTCTTTGTGAGCTGGTGTTGAGCTTTGCAGTACTTGAGGAGTACAAATCACACAGAATTGCAGCATGGGAACAAGCCATCCACGTCTGTCTGTGTTTTCCCTCCCACAACCTCTCCATAATCTTTCGTTCGGTGTGTTGCGCATTCGGAATGCCTTTCTTGTTTTTTTTCCTCTGTGTGTGGTAGACATGCTAAATTAGCTTTTCTACCCAAGCACCTGCTCAAATTCCAATTGATTCCTGCTGTGTACAAGACAGAAACTGATCAGATTGAGGTTCTCGGGAGTGTGTGAGATGCTGGGGTTGCTTCACTGACAGGCAGATGTAGATTGCTAACTGATAAAGTGCAAGAGTGCAGGGCGAGATCAAAGCACTTGACGCTTTCATTGGCAGAGAGAGGCAGCACTACCCAGCATGCACCATGTGTTCAGAGAGAGCTCCGCTCACTGATGTTGCAGTTGCTGCCGTGAAGGGATCCCACACATGCTGCCCCACCAGTCTGGACCTGCTTCCTATAGGAGGGATCTTTTCTCTGACCAAAAGTGCATGAGGACGCAGTGGCCCTGGCTTCGCATTCCCAGCCTCCATCCAAGACAGACTGCTGAAATATTTAAACAGGATGCACGAAGCTGAGGAAGAAAATCACTAATGCAGCTTATAATGACACACCCTGAGAGAGCCTGGATGAGCTGTATTGAATCAGTTATTCCTACTTTATCCTGTACTGACTAGAATAATTATGCATCAAGGAAACCTTGATTGGCAGTTTTGTCTTTACACTGAAGCTGAAGCATCACCCCTAGGGAATTTGCTAGGCCACAAAATTTCATTTTAAATTAGGCCTTGGATAGACATTTTGCTGTTGATTAATTGAAACCTGGATATTGCACGACAACCAAGCATGACTGAAGGATCTTACAAAAGAAATATGCTGATGACTGACTGCAAATCTACGTGTAGTGTCTGGCTACCCGGAGGGAGTTAAATGATCTGCCCTAAAACTTTTTTTACAATAATAATGAAACCCACTTTTTGTCCATCAACTTAAAAGCTACAGTTTAATAAGGATGAAAGGTAAGTAATACCTTCACAGCCAAAGTGTCAAAAGCCCCATTTAGAACTGAATGTGTCTAGTAAGCAGTTGTGATATTATTTTATATTATTATGTGCTAAGTATTATTTCAGACTTCAGTACAGACTTCAGGATTATCTGTGAGCACTTTTTGTACAGTTGCACTTGTGGAGACATTTGCCAAAAACATGCATACACATCACTGTTTGAGTGTTTCATAAACTGCTGGTCTCTTGGGATTTTCCACATACACCTGTTCCTAGAGTTGACACAGAATGGTGCAAAAAAAAAGTGTGACAGTTTTGTAGGTGGATACACGTTGTTGATAAAAGAAGTCAGTAGGTCATGTATAGAGATTATATAGATAAATTGTCAGATTGGGTTGAGCTGCCAGGAAGGACATAATAACACAAATAATCACTCTTTACAACCCTGGTGATCAGAAAAGCATATCAGCATGAACATACGTCGAACCTTGAGGTGGATGGGTTACAACAGAAGGAAAAATTTCCACGATTAGGTTGTTCCTGTCTGATAGCAGAGAAACCTTATGTGGTCTTCTTCTAGCTCATCCACCTTAAGATTTAGTAGGTTGTGCATTTTAAAAAAGCTTGTCTGCTCACCATGGTTGTAAAAAGCCTATGTGAGACTTCCTATCAGTTCACATAAGTCTGGTCATTCTCCTCTGCTCTCTCATCAACACAGGGTTGCAGATCCTCACACACAGGATGTTTTGTTTCCTTGTTTTTCACACCATTCTGTGTAAACTCTAGAGACTCTAGAAAATCCCGAAATACTCAAACAGGTGAAAATGTCACACACATGTTTGGCATGAACATTACCTGGAGCTCTTGATCTGTATATTATTTTATGCACTATGCTGCTGCCACATGATTGGCTGACTGGATAATCATTTTTGTTTGGTCAAGGCATAAAGGCAAAAGCTTATTTAACAGCCCATGTAGACAATATTAAAAACAAGAGTCAAGAAAAATCTGCCATCCAAGTCTGAATATCATATAAACTTAGGTCTTATATCACCAACTCTAAATATAAAGAGTGGGTGATAGATCCTTTTCTGAACTTTACTCTCCGCTGTACTTTATTGTCTGTTAACAGCCTCTATTTGAACAATATTAATATATACTTACATGGAGTAAGAAATAATATTTGGATATATGGTTACATGGACAATGGACTATTATCATTTCAAGTACAACTAATAGATAAAACAATTAGGTTTGAAATTGGATAATGATTGCTACATGTATTCCTTTTCTTCAGTGCATTTTCACAAATTTCACAATGTTCTTCTTGCCCTAAGTGATCATGACCAGACATTTACGAACTAGAGTGGAAACCCTTATAAGCCTGAGGCATGTGATGATGGTAATGTCCCTGCTCGCAGTAATGGAACGGAACTGTAATGGAAATTGCTATACCATTACTCACACATGTACACTTTTGGGTTTTGCTAATGGTGCCGTGTACATCTCAGCTTTCTATTACATTGTAATGAAGCCCTGAAAACCCAACCATGCAGATAATTAGTTCATAACTTGAAACATCTGCAGGAGCAAAAACAATATCTGAGATTAGAAACGTATGATATGCACACGGTTACAAATGAAGGGGGGGCCCGGCTGACTGCCTTATTTGCTGAATCCATTCGAACACGATTGCAGAGGTTTCGCTGTATGTGTGATGGTGCGTAATACAAATAAGCATTGTTGCATGGTGACCCTATCAGCCCAGACTGGCGAACACAGCCTGAATGAAATTAAGAAACTACTGTCCTCTCTTTCCACTGATCCAGATCGTTGGTGAAAAAAAGATGATGCACAGTTGATTTACAGAAACATTGACTGAGTAGCCAACAGGCCATCCATGCACCGCTGAATTCTGTGCTGTCCATACAATGCAGGCTATAATGAATTTTAATAGACCACTAAGAAGGCATGTGAACTGACAAAAGAAAAGATGGCAGTAGAAGAAAGAGTGTCAAAAAAGAAGGCAAGAAAAAAAGGCCAGAAAAAGACACGCCAGATATGCCTGTGGTTTTGATGGATTTCCTCATCAAAAGCTCGTCACACGGCATGGCAGCTCTCTATTTTACACCTGACCTTCTCCTCTTAAATACCCTGTTTCACAGCAGCAAGGTAAGCAGGTGAGCTGCTTTGTGGGGTGCCACGTGCAAGCCAATGTGACAAACTGATATCCACAGTGAGAGACTTTGAAGCATTCAACTTGACTGAAAAGCTGTGTTGTAAATCACATAGCTCATACTTGCATGCATACATCTTTTCAGCATTGGGGAAAACAGAAGGGTTTAAAATGGCATAATTACAATAGTTATGTTTCAGTAAAGTTTCAGATATATTCAGAAGCCCTCATGTGAAAAAAACTTCAAACGAGTGGTGGCAGCGGGGTAGCTAGAGAGTGAGAATTGAGTGAAAAGTCTCTTCTGAAAGGCTAACGATGGTGCATGGGGTTGTGACTAATGTGCCCTTGTCGTGCTAGCAATATGCACTGTGCAATACTGCTTAATAGGATGGCAGAATGTGGTTTAGATCCCCGAACATAGAAACCTGATCTTGTGTGAGATGTGTATGAATTCAAACAAAGGAAGGTGATGGGATTAGATTTTGTTCATGTCGTGCAAAGAGGAAGCGATGTCCTCTAGAATCTCCCCCTACATAACCTACGGGACGAAAAGCAAAATAGCAAGATATTAAGTTAAAATACTACCTTAAATATAATACATTGACATAATGAGTTCCTTTAGATTGACTTAATACGACCAGTATGATATTTTGTAAATATTATTAAGTTATAATCATTTTTTAAAAAAAAAAAATATTATTATTATTAAGTCAATAAGTCACGTTTTGTTTAAAATCTCATGTTAAGGTTGTAATACCTTCTCAATACTACAGTGCATAATATTTTTAGATTATACCTATGTGGGACATTTACACAGCCTACAAGAATCAGAATCAGAAGGTTTTTATTGCCATATGAGTGAACAGGTTCACAACATTAGGAAATTGCTGCAGTACTTTGTGCTAACATACAAACAAATAAGTCTAATAATGTTAAATGATAAATTAACTGTGGAGATAATCAAATGTAAACTATAATCAGGTGATATGTACATGACAGTGATCAGTGCAAACAGACAGGTGCATAAACATAGGGTCATGAGTGTTTGTGGAGGGTGGTGGTAACGAGTCCAACAGCAGAGGGGAAGAAACTGGTCTTATGATGGGAGGTTCTGGTCCGAATGGACCGTAGCCTCCTGCCTGAGGGGAGAGGGTCAAAAAGTCTGTGCCCAGGGTGAGAGGGGTCAGCTATAACCAGCTGTTAGCAGATTAATGAAGTATAAATTATGTCAATGTAATTAAGATCCAAGCAAATGCTAAAAGCTTAATCATGCATTCACAATAATGAAATTAAATGTTCTACAAAATACTATAAAGAGCAATAGACAGTTATACACAAAGTCAGTATTTAGTATGTCAACACTTTGCTTTAAAAAAGTACATTTCTCAGGTATATTTTGTGCATATTTGTAAAGAAATAGTCGCTGAGCATGTTGGAGAATCTGTCACAGTGCTTCCAAAGAATATGATTACCTCACTCACTTCTTATTATGCAGCCTTGATTATATATTTTTCTGAAAATGCTCTGTTATGTAACATCTTGCTTTCTATACTCATACACATTTTTAACTTGTGTTGGCAACATAATGTTTCAAAATATAAAGTGTTTTTGTACCAAAACTCACAAAATTAGCATCTATAACAAAATCTGTACCAACAAATTAGGGTGTCTAAGATGTATGCACAGTAGTGTGTTATTTATTGCTCTGTTTGCAAGATAAGTGTTGCCCATTAAATGATTTTTCACTTATGGGATATTGGACAATGCATTTTGTCTTTATCTACTTACAGGATGAAATCTGAGCCTTGCCTAAAACAAAGAAGAAAGTAGCCCAAAAATGCTCACTTTTGGACATTTACAATAAAATGCTGAGAAACTGGCACAGACGAGTATATGCAGAATACTCAGGCTGCCGGTGGCTCCATAGTGCTATGGGGTTTGTTTAGCTGGCATTCAGTTGGGACCCCTGGTACATCTACAAATCTCCCTGACAGGTGAACGCTATGTGTGCCTAATTTCACCTAATTAAGTTGGACCTGTTCATGTTCTCTATTCATTCTGATGGGTTTGGCTTTTTTCAGCAGGACAATGTGCCACCACATACATCTAGAGACACCAAATTATAGTTAGAGAGATGGTATGTAACATGCTGTGGAACACAGAAATCCTACACCATGGAATACAACAGAATTGTGGACCATTCTGCAGAAAGTATGGTGTTTATTACCTATAAAATATTTCTGAAACTTGGTGGAGTCATTTCCCCATGGGTGACCTACCAAGTATAAGACTGGCGTACCAGTTATTTTTGCACTTTAATGCATGTAGATATGCATTTACTTATACAGAGTAGCACTTTTCTAATCCCTTTAATTAGTCCATTTATAAAGGAAGTGTGTATTTAGGTTTACTGTGCAATATGGGAGATGCCTAAATAGCCTATGTGAAGGAAAAAGGCTTATTAACAGTCTCACTGGCCAGGACTGAGCGTTTTTTAATTCAAGTAATCTTTTTTAATTAATGTAAACCATAGCCCTAAGACATCATTCCAGGATGGGATCATTTTCCGATTGTGTAAAAAGGTTGCTCTGAATGAAAATTGTTAGGAGAATAATACGGTGAACCCCACCTATTTCCATGGTATTCTAAAAATACTGTATCCACAGGCTCCTTCTTCTTCTTCCACTTCTTCTCTTCTTCTGACCGCTCCATGCTTACATGTATTGCAGTGCCTGCTTAAATTGAAAGCATGAATTTGAATCAACAAGACAGATGGGTACTTCTGATGGATGTGACTGTACAGCCGGTGAAAGGGCAAAAAAAAAAAAAAAAAAAACTGTTGAAGAGTGGCATGCGTGCAAATGTGTCTCCCTTAATTCAGTGAGGAGTCGCCATGATGATTATGCTGATTAGTGCAGATTCTCTGAGTGCCATCTGTCAGAAAGAGAGAGAGAAAAAAAGATAGAGAAAAAACGGAAAGAAGCTGTATTGAAGGAAAAAGAGGATGAGGAAGATTTGAGCTTGTTGCTAGATTCCTTCAAACTGGACCATTCATTCATGTATATCACCTTGTATTTTGGCTTTCCAAGAAGAGAGGGGATTTATACAACTCTGGACAAGGACTCTATGGCTGACTGAGCCTGCTCTCAGCTTCTCAGATAAGACTCAACAAAATGTGGTTCTGCACCCGATTAACCCTAGTGAGTTAAGGCTTCTGTAAGCTTAATCACATGGCAATGGTTTCGATCAAACGCAGCAGCAAATGGACCAACTCACGTCTAACAAAACTGATGTTGTTTCCATGTGTTAATGCTGTTTAAAACAAAAAATGGAGCAGAAAATGGTAAAGAAAATGAGGAGACGTATTTATTGAAAATAAATGTATAGGAGATCTAGATCCAGACAAGAACACAAGAAATTTCTCTTCATCCACACAGGGCTTGTACAAGGCAAATAAAATCATATAGAAGAATGTGGTCAGACGCAGTTAAGAAACTGCAGCTTGTTTTTAGCTGCACTACCTGTTCACTGCCTCTAGAGCACTTCCCTGACGGATTTGCGTTTCTTTACACTCAAATGCAACTAATAGCACAAAAGAACGAGAAATCTAAGCACTCCCGCAGCCCTCAGGCAAAAAGGTGAACTAGCCACTTGAGAAGAGCAGCCATATAAGGTTATAAACCAGAGCTGTTTTTGTAACTGGATGAAAACAATATGGGTTTAATGAAGGCTGGAGAACTTGAGTGTTTCAGCATTATGTGGCCTTCACATTTAGGATGCCCTTGAGGAGTTTCGTTCATAGGCCAGCGCTGAGGGGATTGTCGGGAAATGTTCTGTATAGTGGTTGGGTCAAAAATGGTCCCGCTAGGCCAGGGGAAGTTATTTTCTACACTATGGTGGCAGCGTTTATGGCACTGACACCGGATCGGCTCCTTTTTATAACTGCACTTGTGTAATTTAACATTTACAGGATGTTTTCTGTGTACCAGTGTTGTTTTCATGTGCTTGAAATAGCTGTGTTAAATATGCATGTTAGCTTAATTTTTTGGCCACTTAGCAGGCAAGAATAGGTGTGAAACATAAATAAAGTGAGGTGGTGATCTGGGTGAGTGCAAGTGTAAGTGAGCTCTGTGAAGGCGTTGTGATTTAATAAGCTCAGCAACCATTTCAGAGATGAGGAGAGACTCTAATGTTTTCAATATGGTTGCAGCGAACTAGGAAAAGAGTGCGGTTAAAAAAACAGCTTTTCTCTTTACTGTCAGATATTAGGCCAGCTCTGAGTGTGTTTGCTTTAAGCCCTTATCAGAGCCAATTACAGAGAGTTCTACCAACCTTCATCCTCTGATCAAAACAGAAAACATCTCATGTACACATCTAGGGGAAGAACATGCCGACTGATGCTCCAGGCCCTTCATTACCCCTGCAGACTCCAGTGGTCTACTTAATCAGGTTTCTTGTATCCTCTCTCTCTCTTTCTCTCTCTCTCTCTCTCTCTCTCTCTCTCTCTGTTTTCATTTCTTCTCCATTACCTCTGTCTGCTTCTGTCACATTTACCAGCCACTGAACAGGTGAGGACTGTGTCTGATTAACTGGCAGGGAGAAATAACATGAGGAATGTTCATACATATTTCTGTGGCTGATTGATTAATTACACATTTTCTGCCCGCAAAACTTTAAGGTAACATAAACATATACTGGTAACAATCTTAGCTGGACTACGTGTGTCATACCAAAGGGATATACCAAAGGGATAGCGGATGTCAAAACGTACATGAACAGTAAAGAGCACTCAGTCAGTCTGTGCAGAAGACAATGAGGTTTAAATGACTTGATAAACAACATATTAGCAATAAATTTAGTCAGAACTTAACTCAGCAATAATGCTGGCATGAATTGAGTTCAGATGAGTGAAGAGACAATAAGTCAATGCTGTGAGTGACTTTTACCTCAGGTGAATAACTAATGTGGATAATAATGATAATCTGGTATGATAAAACTGGTACTTTATCTAATGCTGGTAGATCCCTCACAATGCATGGACATCACAAACTTGTGGAAATATTCTGTAGGTAATGAACACCAGACTTCCTGCAGAACGTCCACAATTATGTTATATTATGATGTGCAGGATTTCTGCATTCCACAGTGCGTTGCATGACGTCCCAGATGTGTTTGATAACGCTGAGATCTTGTGACTTGTGTGGGAATGGCAAAACAGAAACTCAGATAAATGTTCCTCTAAACATAATTAGACATCTGTGGCAGTGCATTGTTCTGTTTGAAGAGTCCTAACCCATCAGAATAAATGCAGGACATGAACAGGTGTAAGTCATCAGAAAGGAGACCCACACAGCGTTCACCAGTCAGAGACATTTGTAGACATACCAGGGGTCCCATGTAATGCCAGCTAAACAAACCCCATAACATTATGAAGCCATTACCAATCTGTATTAGGTATAGCACAG